>JAODUH010069186.1:0-16611 GCA_027564835.1 Typhlichthys subterraneus
TTCGGAAGATGGGTAGCGTTTCCGCAGTTCTGACTGTTGCTGAAAGCTCGTTCCACCACTGTGGTACCAAGACGGAGTACCACAGTATATATAGATATATACTGATATCTATATATCAGTATATAGATATCCACAAATGTACTTTTTGTAAGTCACTGTGTATAAAAGTGTCTGCTGAATGCTGTAACTGTAAATGTTCATTATACACATTTGTGAGCTTTCAGGTGAGGGAGGGGTTGAGAACGTTCCCGTTTTAAAAAACAAAATAACACTGTTTCTGCAACGTCCGCAGCAATAATCTGTGGTCTCTCCTTTAACACTGAATCTTAACCCTGTATTACTTAGGCCTCCTGCTACTTACAGTGTGCAGACTGTACCATGTTCCCACGGGGAGGTAGGCTGACATCTCCACTGCCCCTTCCTCCAAGACGGGGCTGATTAGGAGTGAAGGCCCCCACAGGAACTGCCGGTCGACGGCCTGACAGTTGGGGTCAGCGGGACACCTTAGGTAGATGGAACACATACAGTACAAGGGGCGCACACATGCTCCCTGGGAGAGTGAGAGCGAGCAGGGGGGCAGACGTACTGGAGGAAGAGCGGCCTGGCCACCGTGAGGCCGGAGGTGTGCGCGTGGTGGAAAAGCGTGTACAGGAAGGGGAGGAGGGAGTAACGGAGCTGCAGCGCTCTCCTCATGGCCGCTTGGGCCTGCTGCCCGAACACATAGGGCTCCTGAGGCTGGGGGATACACAAACAGCAACGAGGACAACAGCTAGAGTTACCTCCATGTATAATACATAGGACAGCTAGTAGCTAGAAAGCATTAATACTGCAGCCGCCACAGTTCTCTGCAATTATCCATAAAGCATGGAACAGATGTACAGCTACACGCGAGACACAGACAAATCCTTTTCTCTCACAGCATTGGGCCTGTCGTTATGGTTCCTCATGAAGGGGTAGAAGGCCCCTAGCTGCATCCAGCGCACGCACAGCTCCTCGCTGGTGTCGCCCCCGAAGCCGCAAATGTCGGCCCCCGCCAGGGGAACGCCGAACAGGCCAAAGAGCAGCACGGCTGAGGTCGAGTGTGGGAAGAGGTGGAGGCGAAAGGTCAGTCAAAAACTATGCAAGAGTTTAAGGTCGCATTAAAAAAGACAGTGCACTGTTTATATTGGGCTCTGCTCTCACACATTTCAGAAAGTTGTGAGGTCTAAACCATTTGTTTGCTTAACTCCAAATCCCTTGGTGTTGCGGTCACATCAATACAAGGCGTCTGTCATTAACACTACCTGTGTTCATGTGGTAAGAACTGGTGAAAAGGATAGTCACTAAATAGATGATAAAGTGATTTCCCATCTCGGCTCATGCACAGCTCCTTAATTAATGGTGCACTCCTAGATTGTGATATACTGTATATATAGTGCTTAACGGGTGTGTATCTTTCTGCACCAGGGATGGAATATTGCAGCTGTTCCCAGGTGCTCCTCACATCTCCCGTCCACACTCCAGAGAACCGGCCGATGCCGGGGAAGGACGAGCGAGACAGAACAAAGGGCCTCTTCCCGCGTACCTTTACCAGAGCACTGAAACAAACGCATTTCTATTATATTTCATCACTGAAGCTTTACCAGGCACAATTAAACAACACAAACAAATCAAAACAACACAAAACGGAAGGACATTTGTGTTTGGTAGATTGTTTCTTTGTTGTAACAATGCTTCTTGGCAATAAATCGTATACCCTTGGAAAGCCTGATTATCTCCCTTTTAAATGGTGCCACATTTGTAAGGAACATGCATTTGTGGGATGAGCAGCAGAGCTCAGAATGTGGGATGCACCCACGACATTCTTTTCTAAATATTCTCTGACAATGCCAAACAGCTTTTCTTCACTGTTGACTTGTTTGGTGGATTGGGTGATTGACGTCTGAAGAAACAATACATATTGGCAATTTAACAATGTATTCAAACCCCCTCCTCATGCTGGTCACCAGTCTGGGCACACACTGCTGTGGGATGGCATCCCATTCTTCAACCAGCATTTGTCACAAGTGCGCCAACGTGGGTGTGCTGGTCAAGCTGGTGTTCCCAAATGTCCTTACTCTTTGTGCGTATTTTATAATGCAGAACATTTGTGCAGTGTGATGTAGTACCTGTGGGTGGTGCTAGCTTCTGTCAAACCATAGAGATTGTGCACATTGTAGTGAGTAGACAGAGTTTGCAGAGCAGACATGCAGAGAGTGCCTGAGCTCAACTGGCCTCCAGCCACCACTGGTTGTGTGAAGGGAGACAGACAGAGACATTGGCGACAGTCAAATCAAACAAATGAAGACGTTATTGTTCCAGTGTACTTACTTGGAGTGAAAGGGGGGTTTTCTAGATCACTATCAGGACAGCCGCACACTGAGCCCTGGACAAAACTAGCTGGCTCATTCATATCCTGGGGCACATTAGACATTCACAGAAAGAGTTAAAGTAAGGTTTAGGTAATTTTTTTATTATCCTACAATAATCATTGGCGATTAATCGTGGGAGGACAAAACTATCTTCAGAAAGTAGCCACACCAGATTTGTATTGACTCTACTTACATACTATACCATACCATTTATTTATTATGTTAGCTTTCCTCTAAACCCAAATACATGGATATTTCTTCATTGTGTTATTATCTACCTATGTAAATAATACAGACAACAATTGTTTTATGGCTAGGTGGATCTACAGTTTATAGATTTATAAGTGAGTTCAAACCTACAATCCAGAGGCCGTCCACTGGGACTTTAGAATGGAATTCTCTGATGCAGTCTTCCCACCAGTGTCTGGTCTCTGGGTTGGTGAAGTCTGGGAAGGCTGTGGGGCCCGGCCACACCTGGAAAAGTCATACGGGATTAGTGCAGTTAACGCAGATGGCGCGCACACGCACACGTTGAGATAAGAGTAGCGTTTGTTCCCAGACCTTCCCAATGAGGGTCTGTCCTGTAGCATTCTTAATAAAGACCTCTCTTCTCTGCCCATCATCAAAGGGAGGGTAAGTCCCTGGGGGGCTGGTGTTGCTGATCCCAGGGTCCTGGGAGACATATCAAGACACGTGTCTGTGCTAGAGATTAAGGCTAGCCTAATGGTTTTTGCTGCCATCTACTGGACGCTACTTGTAAGTGATATAACATAATTTTTCTACACTATTTTCAAAATTATTATTCTGTTTTCTCTCTAAATCGAAAAGCAACATGATCATGTTGTATTGTCAGAATTATTGTTAAAGTTTATTCTACCAGGATTAAGACATATTTCATGCCTCTCTGATGAAACTCCTCCACCATATCCGGAAGGTCCCCAAATCGCTGGGGGTCAAAGGTGAACACCCTGCGCTTATTTGCATAATCTAGATCATTCCACTGCACATCCTGAATAAATAAACAAAGCAAAAACATACAGTACTCAGTAACAAAGAGAAAGTGATTTATGCTAAATGATAAAGCAACAATACTAACAACAACACAGATGTGAATGGATAATATGATAATAACATAACCTCGCAAATTTGGACCAAATGGAATGTGATAGGCAAAACAGACTTTAATAGCAACATGAAGTAGTTCCTCCATATTAGTTTACTAGTGGGAAGTTAGCACTGTGCATGCGCTGTGCCACAGTCCGAGTGGCATTGGTCGTGAGGTAGCCCCATCGACACAAATGGAAGCCCAAGGACCAATAGGGAGGCATCATAGGATAGCCTGGGCAAACATAAAGGAGCGCATCAACTTAACCACACCAAGATACAGTGTGACATTGAATATACTCACACACACTCATAACAGCTGACAAACCTACCAATGACCTGGAGGTACTGCTGGACAACACTCTGTGGATCAGGACCCAAGAAGATGTACAGGTCCAAGATTCCACCAACAGCCACCCAGGTCAGGGCAGGCATTGGCTGCAACACCACCTCTGAAAGACAGTTATACTGCGCTTATATGCCACCTTGTGCACATAAAAGCTGTTTCTTATAAAGAAGTGTACATGGAGTTGCACACGCCACCACTGTGTCTTGACTCTGTAGTTGGTAGGTCATTTAGCAGACACCTTTATCCAAACGTACTTCCAATTAGTGCAACAATATATAATGCATAATGCAATACAGCATACAGTAGCAGATAGATATGGTACCCATAGCATTGCTGTTTAGTAGGAAAACTCCATGTGCTAGGCCATCCTCCTCCTGCACTATATAGAATGGGTGGGAGCCATACAGGTTGGCATTATCCTGTGGAGAAAGGGGAGGGGTATGAAAGAAAGAGAGGTATGGAAGGAGGGGCAGGAGGAAGGGAGAAAGGAAGGGGGGAAGGGAGGAAGGGGGGGAGGGAGGGAAGGAGAGAGGAGGGAAGAAGGGAGGAGGCTAATATTACAAGTAGAAGGAAATTAAAATTGACATTTTGATAACTTCAGATTAACCCGGTTGAGGTGATGCCCATAATTTTAATTTCAGATCTAATCACAATTTATAATTTAGCATTATGCTTAACATTCACACTAATATTATACCAGTAACAATATGTTTGCATCTTCCATCTCTTTTATCAAATCTGCAAAGAATATAAGAGTTGAACATGCATTTTCAGCTGTTAACCATACATTTACTTTCCCTTTTCCTAAATTAGTGTGATGTGAAAACTGTTTTCTATTAACACAGACTAAGCGAAGGACGAGGAACCCTTACTTTGACCTGATTTTCAGTCAATGTATTTATTTGAATGGTTCCACTGTTCAGACTACTAAAGGGATCTGCAGGCAAAACATCATCCTACATGGGGTGCCATGTCCCTGTTCCACAGTGTCAGTGAGGTCCAGTTGAGGTCCAGGCTGAGGGGGGTGTAATGCTCCCCTAGGCCAGACACTAGTGAAGACGCCAAGGCTGTGGAGAGCTGCAGGTACTGGTCAGCGAACAGCAGCGGAGCAACAGTGGTGTTCACACTGGACAGGAAAGACAGAAGAGACATTATACACAAGACTTTGAAAGACAAAGTATTTATGTAGCCTTTATGTAGTTTACTAATGAAGATTAACACTTACATTACCCGTCCATTTGATTTACGATGTACTACGAAGCCAAATGGTTCAGGGTGGAAGGAAACTGAATAGAGGCTTTCAAGAGTGTCAGTGTTTTCTTTAGGCTGACTTGTGGGGAGTGGAACCTGATATCGCTCTGACGATGGATCCTTAAACTAAAGAAAAGCACAGCACTAAATATTCCTTAAAATAGTGGTTCCCAACCAGGGGTACGCGTACCCCTAGGGTAACTTGAGCAGTTTGCAGTGGGTACGTGGAAAGATTGGAGAGTTTCAAATTATTTACAAAATCCTATGAATGTCGATTGCTACAGTAAAATGTGTAGGCATATAAAAGGTCCCAAATCATATTATAGCTCCTCCAAAGAACTCTACTTGCAGTCGGCATCCACAAAACTGTGGCATTTGATTAGGGCAGAAGTAGAGATAGGTTATAAAGGAGATATTCCAGACAACTCTTGAGGAGTTTCCCTTTATTGTGGACAACATAGTGATTTGATATTGTCTTGATTACATTAAAAAAACATATGGCATGCTAATACTAAAAACTGGCGGATTTATGAGACTCACAGTGAGATGCAATCGGCCTGCAGTCTCCTCCATGACCTCTAAACATAGCGTGGAGATGTCCTTGGGGAGGTAGGAAGCACTAGGTCGCAGAAGGGTGGCAGCCTGGCCCAGTGGGGTCGGAGTGAATGGCCCCATCTTATAGCCACTATAGGAACAGGGGTAGAAGCACCAAGGAGGTCCTGCAGTAGCTGAACCGAGCAATGGGGCATAGCAGCATCCTCTTTCCTCACACTCACTCTGGGTAAGTACCCGGTCTCTTGCACAGTCAAATCGACTCTCTAGGGTCATGGCACATTGGTCATTTCTAAGAAAAGTGGACTCTTGTTCCTGTGGGTACGGTTTGTGTTTCCATGAGAAGATCCTCCATCTGTCCGCTGAATTGTTATGTAGTTTCTGATGAGTAAGAGTTCTCACAAATGTTTCCACATGGTTTACTTCAGCTTTATTAATCGATATAATGCCATGGTCAGGCACGTAATTTAAGAAGAAATATGTAAATAAAGCAAGGAGTAGCGCAGCTGTTATGTACGCAATAGACTGCAGCCCCATGTCCTCAGCAAAGCTCTGCACTGTGGTAGAACATAATAGTCGCAGTAAAGGACTCCAAATCAAAGTAACTAATTATAAAATCCCTTTTAATCTAATCATGATGATTGTTGAACTGATATAGTCTCTACTTTAACGAGACCATAGAGGAAAAGAACAACTCTGTTGCTGAAATGAACACAAACGCAGAACTGTAGCGCCCTACTGTAGGCTATGGCTATCTGTTAGCTCAACAGCAAAATGACTAATAAAGTTGTAGCAATCAACGCTGTTTTTAATATCACATCTTATACAATTTGTTCACAACACGTTTGATTAAAGCTAACTCATTATCAAAACAGCCAGAAACATGCCTTTTTCATTCTCCTCAGCTAGTCTTGCGTTGTTTACATGAAAGTAAGACAAGCATTGTGGGTCAATTGTGCGTTTTTATACTCTAACCCATAAACGAAAAAATAACAGCCAAAATCATCCACACACCTGACAGGTGTAGGCTATGTCAAGATGCTGAATACAACCCCTGATTACAGATGGAGGTAAAGTTGGTTTTATATTCTCACATTCAACATTCATCAGACATTCAACAGACATTCAACAGACATTCGCCAATAGCCATTTAGATTTGAAAATCAATAACTTTTTCACTGATTGACATAGACAAACCAAAACAGTTGTAATTAATTCTCCACATGCCTGGCCTACTTTTACAACCTTTGATTTCACTGAGTATACATAGGATTTAATATAACTTCTTAAAATATGCAATAAATCAATATGTATCTAGTACTATTTTCGAAAATAGGCAATAGTCTACGGTTGTGAAGATCAATAACATTTTCATTGATTGACATAGACAAACCAATACAGTTGTAATTAATTCCCCACATGCCTACACTACTTTTACAACCTTTGGTTTTACTATAAGGTATGTATAGAATTTAATATAACTTCTTAAAATATGCAATCATGCAATAAGTATTTAGTAGTATTTCAGAAAATAGGTAATAACGCAATTAGTCTATGGTTGTGATGATCAATAACTTTTTCATTGATTGACAAAGACAAACCCAATAAAGTGTAGTTAATTCTCTGCATGCATGGCTTACTTTTACAACCTTTGGTTTTACTATATAGGATGTAATATAACTTATTAATATATGCAATCATGCAATAAGTATTTAGTATTATTTCTGAAAATAGGTAATATGCAAGTATCATTATGATGAGCTTCAAAACTACAGTACATCTCTTTGAAGTCACACATTTGATGTGCTTTTCACTACATCAACAGCTTGTTGTTTTGTCTAAACTATATTGATTTTTATGTGTCAATCAATGAAAAAGTTATTGATCTTCACAACC
The DNA here is from genome assembly GCA_027564835.1 of Typhlichthys subterraneus. Classification (NCBI taxonomy): domain Eukaryota; kingdom Metazoa; phylum Chordata; class Actinopteri; order Percopsiformes; family Amblyopsidae; genus Typhlichthys; species Typhlichthys subterraneus. The sequence continues at coordinate 7,543 of JAODUH010069186.1, forward strand.
GTAGACTTACCAATTTTCAGAAATAGTACTAATACATATAGATTTATTGCATATTTTAAGAAGTTATATTAAATCCTATGTATACTCCTCAGTGAAATCAAAGGTTGTAAAAGTAGGCCAAGCATGTGGAGAAATAAGTACAACTACAGTATATTGGTTTTTCTATGTCAATCAATGAAAAAGTTATTGATCTTCACAACCGTAGACTATTACCCATTTTCAGAAATAGTACTAGATATATAGATTTATTGCATATTTTAAGAAGTTATATTAAATTCTATACATACCTTATAGTAAAACCAAAGGTTGTAAAAGTAGTGTAGGCATGTGGGGAATTAATTACAACTGTTTTGGTTTTTCTATGTCAATGAAAAAGTTGCAGTCTGCAAAAACAGAACTAAAAAATAATTCTCAGAAATGACCAAAGACAAAAAGTGTTATAAAAGTGTGATGAACATTCATGGACAGTGGCTCTACTGGACAGTCCTGCAGTCATGATGCCCTCAAACTATGACATTTCACCTGCGTGGCATTGTGTGATAAAGCTGCCCATTTTCATTAATAATGTTGCTGAGTGTACTGTGCACAACCTGTGCTGGAGGCTTTTGCACAACATAACTATGGTGAGCATGAACTAGACAGGATATGGAGACTTTCAAGTTAAAATCCTGTACAAGAGGCTTAATGTCACAGAAGCCTCGAAAACAGGCATTTTATATGCCAGCTCTCCCAGAGCCTGCCCCGAATCTAAGATCCCTGTGCTCGCGAATCATTGTTGTAAGCAGTTTACCAGTCTGTTATTTAGAAACTTGCAAGGTCGCACGTCCACTGCTTTTGTGCACAATACTTAGAATATAAAAAAAACTTAGTCAGTGTGGAACACTAACAGGATTATTTATTTTTGTCAATAAAAATACATTAAATCATAATAAATTCTCATACAAACTGTGTAGAATGTTTGGTCATTATATACTAGTTATTTAGCTAAAAAATACACTAGTTTGTTTAGGGAAACTATTTTACTTTGCCAATTTCACTGTTTCTGAAGATGAGCAGCTGCTTTTGAACATGAAACTTATTTCTCCACATGACTCCCATATATGGTAATAGTGGACATTATCATCAAAGTTCTGGTTTGCACTGCAACCGTTGACCTTTAATTACACAACACAATACATTTAATGTGGAAAAATAGGCAAGAAACAGTCACATATATTGGTCTTAAAATGCATTTAATGCGAGTTAGCTTCACTCAATTAGATGTCACCCTGAAAGTCACCTTACAATAAAATATCCTCGTAGTAAACCATGAAACTCAACATTGACTACACAAAAATAAAATTACATAGTGTCAGAATTCGAACTGAACACACTTTGGAATAAGTTCCTCTCTTGCCGAGGGAATCGGCAGTTGCCTTGATTGACCAAAGAGAAGCAGTATAGCAGCATCCACAGACAACGAGCGTTATTCGCATAATACATTTCAAACACTACCTTAGAGCACATAGTTCTTTATAATAAAATTAAAAAAAAAAGGCACAGTGGCCACATTAAATTACGGATTCTCCAATGATTCAAACACTGAACCACTCTGTACAAAAATACACACATCTTTGTATAATAAGAATAACATTGCACTATTGAGCTACGCACGACGGCACATATTCCCCGCAACGCAAGCCCTGTATTTGTGCGTAGAGAAACACTTATCCCGGACACGACTTATAAAATATAAAAAGATTCTCTTTCGTTTCTCTCCTTTTCACTTCAAGGCAGAGAAAATACCTGTGGACAGTTCTGTTTGGAGAAGGTTTAAACCAGTTTAAACCAGACGAGCAGAAGGCACTTAATGCAGGGCTCTGCTGCTCGTTGCCAGTGAGTCACAGGCACTGCAGGCCTGTTCCTCGCCAGCACAAAACATAACAACAGAGCCCCAGTAGGGCGTCCACTCGACATGGCCGCCGTGGTTCTTTGTGCTGAGCCTACCCAGGTAAGCTCCAAGCTTCACACCGGCTCCCTGGCCTGCAACGGAGCATCTGTTCTCTCAGAGGACACTGTGGACGCTTCCGGACTCGGAGCAATGGTGCAGTCCAGCAGCGCGTGAACGTCTGTGGGCGACACCGGCACCGCTTGGAGCACGTCGTGAACCGGCGGAGCTACGGGCTCCTGCGGTACCGCGGCCGGTATCGTGTCCGGGGCCGCCACTGGCTGCGCGGCCTCTGCGACGGGCGGTTGCTGGGGCGACGTCGAATCCCCCGGTTCGGAAGTCGGCGGGGGCGCGGCCAACTTGTGGGCGCGCTCTTCGTGCGCCGCCTGTGTCCGTGCCAGCTGCTCCGCGCTGGGGTAGTACGGCAGGAAGGGCCTCTCGTGGGCACAGCAGCGCATGGCTACGTAGGTGTGCGTCAGCAGGTGGGGGAAACGGGAGGTGAAGTACGAGACAAACTCATCGGGGATGGACCCTAGGGTCTCCTGGACGTCAGCCGGCAACTCCCTGTAGTGGTGTTTCTGTTGCCAAGTTAACCAGGCAGGCAGGTAAGTCTGACGGGTAAAACTACACAAAGGCGATACAAAGCTATTTGGATTATTGGAAGGCACACTTACCTTGTTTCTCATTGCGCGCATTAGGTCTCTGACGGACCCGCCCTTATAAGAACGAAATTTACGCAGATCTGAAAAAAGGAGAGGAAATTCACACGTCAACAACGGAACGCATTGCAATCAACATAGAGCCGGCTATGAAAGAATATGCAACATGCATAAAGACATTATCCTTGCCAGCGGCCCTAATGCTTTAGAGTGTCATTAATGTAAGGCTTTATGATTCACCCTTGATTCATTAATTAACCATGTACGTGTTGACAGGAAACGGTTTGCACACTAAGCAAAATGCTGCTGCAGCATTCTCTAGATCTTCAAGATATAGAAGCCACGTCCAGTTATTAAGAAACAGTATGTAACAATGACACAAGCAGTTCTAACACTTCATGTCATGTCGGTCTGTAAACATGACATTAGCATGTGTATTCACACACTATTTTGACCGTAGGAAATGTGACCAGGGTAATACCTGTCTGCAAAGGCACTGTGATATGCTCCCTCCAGTCGAACTTGACAACAGCACGCCCCCCTCTCTCCAGCTGTCTCACGATTGGTCCGTCCAGCGGCTCCTTTTCTATCCTGTCGCTCACATCCTGAAAGGAAAACAGAATAATGCAGAAACACGCACACACGTGAAATACCGTCGGTTAGAATATTAGCACTGAAACAGTTGTAGGTGCACTACACAGTGTTATATTATAGTTCTAATGGTGCGTGTTCAGGTTCAGCTCTGACCTGGAAGAAATGCAGCTCCCTCTCCAGACTCCAGAAGAAAGGGTGTTTGAGCACACACTCAGCTGAAGGCCTGCTATTGGGCTCCATGCTCAACATCTGCTCTATTAGGTCTTTGGCCACAATGTCCTCTGGTGAAGACATAGAAGCACACCGGTCTTCACAATCAACTTTCAAACATTCAAACAACGCCTTGCATGTACCGCAGCAACTAGCAAGGCACCACGTTTGCAATGTTCTGCACAGGCCACGATAAGCCCATGTTATATCACCGCCGCCCTGCTGGCTGCTCACCGTGCTTGTCGGGCTGCAACTGGTCTAGGCTGTATGTTCCCAGCAGGATGTTGGCCTGTCTCTGGAGAGACTTACCAAACGGGTGGCAGCCCTGGGACACCACATAGTAGAACACACAGCCGGCAGAGAAGATGTCAACGGTGCACGTCTACAGATGACACAGTGGGAAAAGGTCATGGTCATACATTTAAAGTTAATTTGGCAAAAAAAAAAAAAAAAAAAAAAAAACTAATTTACTGTTTGATTTGGTTTAATGAATGAAGCAAAAAATAAAGAATACAAAATAAATTTCTTTAAAAGCAGTGTTTTGGCATTTCTTCGTAAACACCATATTTGCTTGAGGTTATGCATATTATACAAGATAAATCTCAAATCTGAATATAGTTTAGAGCTACAGAAGTAACCAGAAATCAGCTAAATTAAATAAACGCTCAAGAAGAATTCTAATCAGCTGCAGGAAGTAAAAACACCTGTTTTGCCAGTTGTGTGAACTAGTAGCAGTAGTAATATATTCCCAGTGAGGGAGGAAAAGGTTCAGTAAGCCCAATCCGGTGGCACTGGACGACCAGTTCATTCAATCCACTCACCGGGTTGTCTTTGCAGTCCTCGCTGAGGACCTCCGGGGCGATCCAGCCCTCGGTGCCCGGCACCCCTGACCTCCTGCTGAAGCTGTGGCGGCCCACAGCCAGCTTCTTGCACAGGCCGAAGTCAGAAATCATGGCCCGCACCCGGCCGTGGGCGTTGGGCATGGACACCAGGATGTTGTGGGGCTTCAGGTCTCTGTGGACTGGGCACAGGCGGAAGGAACTCAAGCTGTGAATGAAAGCACCCTAACCCATAATAATAATAATAATAATAATAATAATAATAATTCACAATAATATAAAGTAATCACAGGCTAAACATCAAGTGTCTCCACTGGGTGCTACCTATGTTGAGCGAGTGCAGGTGAGCCAGCCCGGACATGGCCTGCTGTAGCAGCACCACCGGCTCCAGGCCGCGGCGGTCGAAGTCCTTCCTCTCCACGTACTGGAACGCAAGCAAAAGGAACGAGGAGCTCGTGAATGCCTGGTGAACACCAAACAGCTCACAGACATCTAGGCGGCATAGGAAACACGTCTGTATTCCACACAACTGCATATGGCACCCGGCATTACCCGCGTACCGAACCGTTGGTTTGAAACTACAGCAGTGGTTCTTACGGCGCCCTCTACCCCTCCCCACAGCTGTACCTCTTGCAGCGAGGTGGCGCAGAGCTCGATGGCGATGTATTGGAACTGGCGGTCCTTCTCAGTGCAGAAGTAGCGGATGACGTTGGGGTGCTCGTCCGACTCCCTCAGCAGCTCCACCTCCCTATCGGCGAAGCTGAAGCACTCTGGGAGGATTCTCTTCACTGCCACCGGCCTGTTGTCAAACTGCCCCCTGGTGGAGGAAAAAAAAGAGCAAACAGGCATTGAGAAAACCATTAAATGAAATATCTACGTCAAAAAGCAACTCATGCAACTAATGATTAACACGCACCTGTAGACGATGGTACCTTCAGCGCCGTGTCCTAGGACATTCTTGGGGTTAAAGGTTATGTTGCCCACTCTGGTGACGGTGGAGTCATCGTCTGACAGGAGTTACATACAGTAGAACAAATCATTATTTCCCCCTATTCATCTCTATGGCGTTTGATTGTTAAGACAAGTGACACAGTGCTCCTTCCCTATTCGTCCATTTACCTGCATCCTCGTGCTCATTGGCCGAGCTGCCCAGCTCCGTCACAGACACGTTGGAGTGGTTGGAGGCGCGGGGGGTGACGCTGGGGCTGCTGTGGTCGGAGCTCTCGGAACGGACGCGGGCCACGTCCAGGTAGTCGCTCTCTTGGGCCGGGCCCGGGCCCAGGCCTGCGGGCGGCGGCGGTGGGAAGGGTTGCTGCCTCTGGAGGAGCTCCAACTTCTCCTCCATTTGTCTCTGGAACTCCTGGTGCTGGAGCTGCTGCTGCTTGTGCACGCTCTGGGGAGCAGGCCAAGGAGGAAGGAGATACAGTCTGTGGTTCTTATTGGTATAGAGCTACTCCTTGCATTTGTGCTATACATTATGGACTTTTGAGTTGTAATTGCTTTAATATTAGTGTTTTAAACAATTTATTCAGTGTTAAACATACAGGAAACAGGATACATATAACTACAAGCTAGACTATAATCACAGAAATATACTCAATTCTATTCGTTGAAATAATTATCACTGAAGCGCTCAAATCTTTCACAATTAACCACCAGTCCGGTCAATGCGAGTACTGTCCACTAGGTGGCGGTGCTGCACCAACCTTGGGATAAGTGATAACAAAGGCCACCCAGCCGGCCAGGAGGAAGGTGGAGAAGATAATGGTGGCCATGTCTTTGAGCATGGAGTCCACGGGGGCCTCTGGCCGGGTTGTGCGCGCACTGGCCCCGGGCTCCTGGATGGAGGTTTGGGGTTTGGGAAGAGGTGGGCTGTCGTCCATTCCACTGTCATTCACCTTCTGGAACATCACAGGACAGAAGGTTGTGTGGATGGTTTTTTGTGGCAATTGTGTTGTTGACCAGACAGGATATAATTTAGCTGAAATTCATTAACAAACCATTCAGACTTGGCCCGAGGTGACATCCTTTAAGGACTGTAAACAATCACCTCTGACCTTTTCTCCCACTCAAATGTTAGTCAGCCAATCATGTTAGGGCAAACATGTGCATCACCAACTGAAAACAGCTGTTCAAAATGACAGTTGGAAAGCTTTGGCAGAGACCCCTTAAGGATAAAGTTAAGTGTTGCTCACACACGCACCTCTTCCATTGTCTTGTCAGTGGTTGGTGGAATAACGTTGCCCTGATTGCGAGGAATGCTGTCCGGAAACTTCTCCAAGATCTTATTGTGAGCCTCGGGTGGAGTCTCATGGTGGCCTGGTGAAATAAAAGAACCATCTTCTTTAGAGAACATCTCCCCCGCCTCTCCGCCACGGGCTGTCTGTTATACTAATGCTGCTATATCTGGACCCAGGTGCGATGGGCCCGCTGGTTACCGATGAGAAGCAGGTAGTTCCTCATGAAGTTGATGCGGTTGCGCTCGCGGAGGGCTGCGTTGAGCTTGACACTGGTGCTGGGGGCGATCACACACTCCTTGCCCTCCTCTGTTTCACGGCTGTCGGGGCCCTCCAGCATGGGGAAGCTGCTGCCGCGAGGCTGCACGCACACACAGAGAGAGAGAGAGAGAGAGAGAGAGGCACCCTTGAAGAGCTGCTCTCGTTTCTTAAACCCTTGTTGTCGTGCCAAGCCAATGACTAACGTATCAGAGAGATGCAGTGACCTGGTGCGTGCACACGCACCAGGTCAGGGCCAAGTATGCCCAGAGCACACCACTATAGCTGGGTCACACTGACTCTTCTGATGCAATGGCCCAGATCACAGGCCGGCATAACAGCTTTTGAACACATCCAAAACAAATGACTTAGTTCAGACCGAACTTATTTTTCTTTTGATTAAAAGCGCTGGCCTGCTAAAAGCAGCTGAAACGGTTGTCATGGGAAACACCAGGTCTCACTACGCCGCTTGTGATTGGTCAACTGTCAAAAAAAAAAGCAGACGACGTAGGCACTTTTCTTCAGAGATTTTTTTCAGAGCTGCTGAAAAAAAGCGCCCTGCGGCAGTGTTTGTTTTGAGCGCTTATTAAACACAGTCCGCTCCATGTGGGTTATAATGCAAAACAGAGGCAAACACCTTCCGAAAAGAAGTTCCGTCTGAACGCGCCCTTAGGGTTCATCGTGTTCATCTATAACCAAAAGAACAGCATCAACTATACACACACACACACGCACGCAACCTTCTCTGTATACATATTGTGGTTACTCATTATCTTACACATACACAAATACTGTAAATGATGAGTCGCCGGTGGCACTCACCACAACTGTGACGCCATCGTGCACCAGGGAGGAAGACGCGTACAGACTAGTGGAGTATTTACCCACGTACAGGGTAGCCCTGGGTGGAGGAGAAACAGTAAATATTTGCTTACCGTGTGCAAAAATACATATTCTTAAGAGCAAAGTATCACAAATCAAAATAGAGGAGCACAGTCACAGACGGAAAGCAATATTGAAACTCATGTTTCTCTATTTCACACAAGGCAGGTGTAAAGAAACTATATTAAAGCCAAAACCAGCAGTATCTTGTGAAAGCGAAAAAGAAACTTCCTAAACAATCCCCAAGACACCCCCACATCCAACCAAGCAATATTACATAATTAAACAAAGTGTAAAGGCTTCCGAGTCGTGTTTGGCTTATGCTCTGTTCCCTGGACGATGTTTAAGAGTAATTGGATTGCATCTTCTAAAAGCAACCTGGACTTGCTCAAAGTAAAAAAAAAAAAAAGGTAATAATAATTAATAAATGTTTAATAATGGAAAAAGAAATAAAGAAATATCTATCAGTTCCTAAAACCATGGCAAGAGCAAGGTGACTTTACGTGTTGCAATCTTACCCTTTACAAGTGCTTAAACAGAAGACAAAAGCTGAATGTGTCAAAACACAACGCATTCTGTTCTCCAGCCCTATCTGCCACTCAAGGCTGCATGAAGGCGTGGGAACAATTCAGTTTCTCTTTCAACTTGAAATACGGAATAGAGAGAGGCCAGCCACATCCCACTCTGCTTACATCAGCTTGTTCTTGGGCTTCTTCTCTGTGGGGAAGGGGTACTTCCACTGTGTGATGCGGCCCACCTCCCCGGACATGAAGGTCAGGTAGCGCAGTGTCTCCACGGCAACGTTGGTGTGAGGGACCTTGCGGAGGCCCTCCCGCTGCCAGATGTACATGGCCACCACCGGAGAGTTGTAGTTCTGCACCCACTGGACATCCCCAGACTCTGTGTCCACCGTCACCACCAGGCCGTCGCCGTTGGATACGAAGTGGGCCATCTCTGATGGGAGGGGGTTGTGTCAGATTCATCTCAGAGCTCTGGTGTGTACGTCTAGCTACAGAGGGCAGGGTGGAGATTACAGGGAGCACAATGCACGGGGCTTGTCCAGTGGTGTTCATGTCCACAGCATGGCTGTAGCTAGAAGTAGCTTGCAAACGCATGCCGTCGTGTCACGCCGTCTCTTGGACGGCCTGATGGGGGAGCCACTAGCAGCTGAAAGGAACAGCAGGGGCCTGCACAGTGTCTTACTGTATTTGGTGTCATCGTCGGGCAGCGTGGACGCGTAGTCGGAATACGTGGCGTTCCAGCGCAGCTCTCTGCTCTTGGTGTCGTACATGGTGATGGTGTACTCTACAGGGCGAGAGGGGAGCGCAGACACAACGTAAGTGAACGTTGCTGGATAGAGGGGTTAAGATTTCAGCATCATTTAGCCCAGGGTTCCCCAATCCTGGTCCTAGAGGGCCGCAGCCCTGCATGTTTTAGATGTCTCCCTGCTCCAACACAGCTGA
>JAODUH010069197.1:0-16611 GCA_027564835.1 Typhlichthys subterraneus
GTTGCACACTGACCGCTTGCAGTCTTACCGGGATGGGGCTGAACACTCTAGTGAGGAAAGAGGGGGATAAGGGCTTGCGGCGGTGGGATGGGGGGGGGGGGGGGGGGTAACAGCAATGTGCCGTAGCCTACAGTAATCCTGGATCACAGAGTTAGCTACGTTAGCGCCTCCCGCTCGCTGGGGGGATTAGAGACACTGAGCCGACCACTCTGATGAAACGCTCGCCATATCTGGGGTCCAAAAGTAACCCAGTGAGAGGGTGGGAGGACAGGTCACCAAGGGGGCGTCCTAGAGATATGGGTGTGGATGATAGTATTATATGGCCACTCTAAGCGTGGGGAATGGCAATTTCACGTGAGTGGACAGCAAAATTGAAATGAGATCAGATCAGATTGACATGCAGTTTGTGTGGCCATGTCAGAATTCTCCATACATACTGACTATATGTCATTATAGTATGTGAATTGAAATTGTGATGTACTGTATACAGTATACTAATCATAAGATAGCAAGAATGCAGCCTGACCAAAATGATCCTTATATTTGTTCAGGCTTACATATGTAGTCTCTCCACAGCAAAGCAGCAACAAACTGGTGTATATCATCATCAAAAAACTAAAGAGACCATTGATCGGTGTACGCTTGTGAATTAAGCAATCCAATCAAAGAGCCTTCACTCATTTGACAACAAATTACATATTGACCCTTTTTCTACCAATTAAGCATTTGTCATGTTTTATATGTTGTGGATCATACAGTCACTTGCTATCATGCAATGTAATAACTAATGTGATTTTTAACTGGCTTTTGAGTGCTATGTTATAATGCCTCTGCTGAGGACAAGCTATCTCAAATTCTGGATGAAAACTTTGAAAATTTTGCTAGCAGATGCCGTACTAATTTAATATTTGAGATGCTGCTGTTCCAACAGAGCCTGCTGATTAAACCTTTTTGCATATTGCGATATTCAAAACATTTGGTGAATATGTCATCAAGGCCATTCAGCGAGGCTCTTTTATAACTGCGTTTACACTGGATGTGCAAAGAAAGTATTTTCCGTGAGAAATGGATTCACTCAAAAACATTCATAGGACCTACATAACACTTTATGCTGATTAAAACACAACCTGAGCCTGTAATTTTGACAGCAATTTACTTGTCATCTACTAAGCGCCACTCATTCCAATTGTCTGTTACCTTTCTCAACTTTGGTAGCTAATTGTGATTATGGAGTATGGGCCAGCCACATTAGCCTCTCTTCTTTTCTCAGACAAAAGGAGCAGAGGAAACAGGAAATATATTAAAACACAAATCAACAAGTAAACACTAGTTCAGTCAGCCGCATGCATGAGCCAACGTCTGTGGTACCATGGGCACCACAGACGTCACTTGCTACTGTATGTGCCTGCTGCCATATTTGTCAGACTCCGACTGTTTAAGGCAGCGAATACAGCTTATCATCAGAAAGACTAAGACATTATTAGTTGTGTTGTAATTATTATATACACTGTATTACCTTTTCCACCTGAATTGTGTCCCTTAAAATCTGCAAGCTTCTGTCCCAAGTTACTTTTACTGACATTTTGTAATTAATTGGCTATAACATAACAAAACAGAGGATGTCTATCAATACGCCATTGCAGGATTGGTGAATGACACCGACAGCATCTGGAAACCGAATGTGATCAGTTATCACAGGACATGTAAGTAATTCAACAACCATGTTACTTTGGTGGTTATAATCATAGACTGTATATATAAATGGACAAACCCTCTGTGACGTCACCTATAGCTTTTCTTAAGAACGGATGTGAACACCACGCTGTGCTGGCTTTGGCTGTCTCCATCTTTGCAGTACCTCATTCTGCCTGTAACGCCCCCCTATGCTCCCTATTCATTATAATGGGATTAATGTATGGCTGATCTATTTTTTATTGATTAGTTATAAAACACATTCACCCCCCGTACAGTTGTCATGAACGGGAAGACTAGCTATAGAGACCAAAAAAAATGTTTTTAACCAGTAAATGTGTTTATTTAGAGAAATTTTTAGGTGGGAGGGACGAAAGTGTGAGGAAACATTTTAAGCTTTTAAGATTGTACAATATGCCTGAGTTATTTAGCGTATTCATTTTTGTTCAAAGTAAAAACGTAATAATGAGTAAAACCAAATATGACGCCATATGACGAGTGAAATCTGTCCCACCCGGGACTTGAACCCTGCTCCTCCACGCAAAATATGAATACGATACAAGGTACGCCATCAGACAATATTGTAGATAACACCATAATGTTCTTCAAGTATTGGAGAGTGAAATTTAGGCATATGGCCACCATAGTCTCGCACCTGTAGCCTACTTCTACAACAAAAACTACATTCCCCCAGTTAGCCTACATTTATCTAATGTAGTTATTTGATGTGCACAGTGCATCACTCTTGATAATATGCCTGTTCTGCAGACTCGAGCTGTTTTTATGCTATGGTAGCCTACCAGTTACTGTATCAAAAACTAGATTTACAGATTTGGTCACTTGCAAATGTTGAACATTAAACTTACGGTTTGTGTACTGGTGATCAACATCAGTTCCTTGTATATTTGTATATTTTGCTGAATATTTCAGTACGTAGGTGGCCATATCCTCATAGGGGCGTTACCAAACAAACTGTCTGTAGTAGTCTACGTAACATAAGCACTATTTTCTTATACGCCTGTTTCTCCTCCTCTTTTCCTTTTATGGCAAATACAGACCAGGGTTTACCAGGGTATACAGACCAGGGTTAGGTAAGTTGAAAGGCCAAGCACTTGTCCGTGTCACATCGACTTTGCTAATGCCGAAAACAATACTTGGTTTTCATGGAATGGGTCCTTTAAAACAATAAACCATATGATAGTTCAATACCTTTTTTTAATAAGCTCAGGGGAGTTTAGCGTCGATCAGACAAGATTGTATTAACATGCTGCATTTTTCACTTTCACTCAAAGGTCAACCATTCCATGTTCACTGGCTGTCTAAACTCATCTCTATAAATTCTAATGAAGGATTATGTTTTTGCTCAGTTGTATTATTGACAATAATACATTTTTGAAAGAAAGCTATTGTCTTTATATGGATATGTACATAATTTGTGTACACATTCATCTGACATCACTGAATCATACACATTCATATTCCTTAGATTGTGCAGAAAATGATAATATTTGGTTGTCCAGAGGTTACAGCAGTATTTAAACAACAACACTGTGAAGAAGTTATGTTTATTACAGGAGGGGAAATAGTAATACTGTACATTTGACCATAGAAATAACTCCTGCCTGTCCATTCTATGGGGAACAAATATTACAAAGAGCACAGCAAACTGTTACCATCTTATTAACAAAGGCAGGCTGTACTTGAGCAATTGCTTGGCAGAGAGACTGGAATGGTGTTCCTGACCAGGCAATATTATGGATCCTGACGGCAGCAAGTCCACATGTTGCTTCTAGTTCCACTGGATGCAGTTGCTGCTAGCCTTGCTGGTAATTTTAACAGTGCACAATGCAGGTAGCCTACTGTATCTTTGACATTGAAGCCTCTTTCTGCAATAATTACATCTCATGTATAATAGTCTCATGGGCAGTGTCATCACTGCTGGGGGCCAAAGTCTCTGCTTTTCCATTTCATCTGCTGAGTATCTGCTCAAATCTACTTTTGGTGTGGTTGTTTTTCTGCCACTGCTGAAGTGTGTGCAAACAGGCTGGGCACATAAACATTTTTTCTTCCTAAGCAGAGAGAGAGACATGCATGGTAGAATATGAAATGCATGCTTACTACTAAGATATTGTCCAACATGTGCAAGTTAATATCCCTTTCATATTTTCCTCCCAGACATAAGAGATCCACTGGATGGTTATGCAAGGAATATTGTGTAACCATGCATAACTATAATGTTAACTGAACAACACTAGAAAAAGGATTTGCATCTGTTTACAGCATCGTTTAACCAGCTACACACGTTTAACCAGACTTGTAGCATACAATAGACATATGGTGTTATTTTGATAGACATGGTGGTAGCAAACTAACACTTGACCCTGTATAACAAGTGGCAGTATATTCTGGATACCATCATGCTACTTAGCTTTGCTATGAGGCATGCCATTGTCACTAAATGAGTTACGCAGCACTCTTATTGAACAGATCTTCAACGTCCATGTTACTTTTGATCGCTCTCCACCTGCGCTGGCCCAGCCAAAGATGCAAGTAACTGACACAGCATTGACAACCTGCAAGGGTCACAAGCAAATTCAATTTATGCATTTAAGGTTATTATTATGCATAAGGCGAGCTGCCACCCTGCCACGCTATTAGCTTATGCAGCATGTAAACCAAGTCGAGCAGGCAAAAAAAAAAGCGGCAGCGGAAGTTTCCCACACTCTTGCTGCATGACAACTACAGTAGGTCCCTTAAGGCAATATTCATACACGTTAACGTGATTGCAGAGAAGTGCCACAGCCACACAGTTATGGAGGAATGTATATTTTATGCCCTCCATGAGGGATTGTCCATAACCATTGGGATCAGCACATCAATCTTTAGAGCCCACAAAGAAGTATTGAAATGTGTAACAATGTGTGATAATAATAATATATCACGACTATTTATTTAAATAATTTGCTTCATTCATTATTAACTTTTTTTCTTTTTTATAGTGACATACAGTAGTATCATCAGCAGGTCGAAACCAAGCACCATACATTTAGTTTTTGTTGTTTATATTTGACGGTGCACTTTGTTAAGCCTGGGGGGGGCATCATGGTGTTATGACTTTTGCAAATACATTTGACATTTCCTGTAGTGCAATAGAAGACTATAGGATGAATAGAACTACTGACATTTATGGTAATAAAGAGAGGTGGCAACGCCCTGTATATGTTTGACCTCCTCTGCGGAAGTTAGTTGACTATGCATTGCTTTTTGAAGTGGTCAGGTAAATGAAAGGCATGTTGGATAAATAATGGTAGGTAGAGGGTCTCCGTCAGAGTTGGATGCGGTATTTGAGGCTGGGTGGGAAAAGAGTGACATTCTGCTTGTGGTAGGGGAAGGAGAAAAAAAGATGTTTGTAATCCATGCTATCACTGAGGGGATGAAAAAGTGTATCTGTCACCACGCATGACCTGTTTCACAGGGTGCAAGGCTTATACTGTGTCCTTCAAGACTTCAAGGCGCAAAAAGCCATACTGCTCATTTCAGTCCCTGGGCTTTAACAATATCTTATACAAAGGCATTGAGGAAAAGTTGTAGTCTATTGCCAACACGGTGTTGCCGCAACTTTATAAGATAACCAAGTCAACAAATAAACATTGTAGCCTATGGCTCATTTGATTTTCCTGTAGCTAACGAGTGTCTGGTCAATGAGGTGGTTGTTTATTGTGACAAATCATCAATTCCTTCAAAAAAAATGTGTACCCCTCTATTATAGCTACAGCCAGTAATCGGTCTCTTTCCAATTAAATGAAAATGTGCTAACTGATCCTTTCTCAACCAGACTGTCCATGTGTCAGCATATGGGCCAGCCTGTAGATGTAATGTAATCAAAATAGCGAGACATGGTACATGCCTCGCTCAAAGCAACACACTTATTTGCAGACTAGGCTCTCATCTTTGATTGTAGACAAATGTGCATGGGTTTTAAAGCCCTGGAATAATCTTGTTTTTTTGTTTTTTTTAGATGACCTGCACAAACTGTATAAGCCTCTATTGGCTTTCAAATCTTTATTTAGTGCAGCAGACAATATTCCAGATCCTCAAGGAGAAATTGTTATTGCTCAGATAGTGTTATTACACTATCTGAGAGACTGGAAAGAACAAGATTTATCCTGTGAGCCCGCCCCCATTTCTGACTCCAGCAGAACAAGCACAGTAATTTCTCAGAACGTCCAGACTGTCAATTTCATAATCAGGTCCTGCCATGCTCGGAAGTGAGAAGTCTGCTCTTATGGAACAGTCCACATTCAAGGTCCATTAGCTCCAGCCACCGCAATACTTCAGTCTGTTGAAACGTGTCCTTGAAATAATAAGGTCGGAGAACCATGAAATGTTGCTCACATATTGGAGGGTCCACATTAGGTCCTTCTTGAGACAGCCATAGTTATTAGTACATTGTGACTGTTGCCATTAATCTCACCAGCCCTGAAATGTGACGCGTGGCCCTCATGTACATTCAAGTGTAACATTCATTTGCTGTTTGAGTAGGAACTAGGTTAAATGGGCCCGGTGGCATTAATGGAGCCATCACTTTCGCAGCGAGGCATAACAAGGATCTCTTTCAGCAATTATCCACAAACACTTGATATAAGATTTAGTCTCGATAGAGCACAGTGTGTCTTATGTGGAAAAAGTTATATCCAGGTTATTTTAACAAAACACATGTATGAGTTGAATAGCTTTAGTTGTCTCACTGTACTGTAATTATTGGTACAATTAACATGACAAAATCTATATGGCTAGCCATGCATGCAGTTTGTTAGGACTTGTTGCCACTGGGATCTAACAGGTAAGGGTACAGTATATCCTTTCAACAAAGATAGACAGTGCCTTGTAATGCTAGTCTAGTCTACATGGTACTGTAGGCTAAGGCTACTATATATATTATTACTATTTATGGCTGGAGAGGAGTCTACACTACAGTATGTACAGTTGAGTGGTGATAAAGCTGCACTATACGCTATGCAGTTTTCACTTAGAGCATTGTACTCCCTGCCCTGCTCCACGTCAGATAGACAGCTTCGGTTCCCAACAGTTGTCACTCATCCTAGCTGTCTGCTAGCTCGCTACAATAATCTGTCAAACAGAATACAAGCCAGCTTTGGGTTGCTACGTTGACATCTCACCCCTTCATAATGTGCTAGTGTGGAAAAGAACACGTTTGCCGGTTTTAACAACAGGCCACGTCTGCTGTAGTGTTTGGCTTTACCGTCCTGTGTTCTGCTTTCCACCAACACTCTTATTTTGACCAGCTTGGTCATCCCTTAGCCTATAGCTGTCACATTACAGGCCACGCCTTTCATTATATTGTATATTGGCCACATGTACAATATGTAGAGTCTAGACCTAAGTGAAAAGTGATTACTGCCAATCATAGCCCCAACCCAAGTGCCACCCCATTACCTACATTTGAATGTTGAGCAACTGACAAGAGAGGGCATCTGCTGATGTAAGCCCAAACTCCAGCCCTATATATTTAAAAGTAGATGCATAGAAATAAGATGTCAGTCCTATTAATAATTCCTGCTGTACCACCAGTGTTCACCATGGCTGCCTCCCAATCTTTTTAATTTTATATTTGTATCTTTATTTAAAGCTGCACTACCTAATATTTTCACAATTCTACAATGTTTAAACACATATTTTATAATAAAATGGTTACTTAAATGTCATCCTCAGACCTCAACACCTTTTATGACCACCACTCACTATTGTTGATATAGCCATTTCCACAGTTGTTGTTGCTGAGTATGGACCGAATATGGAAGTTCCACCTACTTTGACAGCCATTGAGCGCTGAGTCTGCAATATTATTCATACGATTCATTTAATATTTACATTTATATAAGATGATACAGACATATGGAGTAGCCTAGCCTATATGGATTTAGTAGAATAAATGTATAACAAGTCCTAAAGTTATTTATTGCTAAAAGGCAATATGCAAGTATCCTGTTGACCATAACAATCAAAATGTCCACTGAGCCAAAAGAGATATACAATTATAAAAAATGTTTTGGATTGCTGGGGTTTTGAACCCGTAAGATCAATGTTACAAGTGCAAAAGCATAATGCTCTACCGGTCGAGCTAATTAGATGTACTGAAAACATTGGCGATAAGTATTATTAAACTTGTCAGTCACAAGCGTGGGGAGGGGTTGCCGTGATTGTTTACAAACGTGTGCTGCCCACTAATGGGCAAACAAGGGATATAGGATGAGGTGTATGTCAGCTTTAACACGTTGATCCTATTGAGATTGAAACCTCTTTTTAAAGAGAAACATGGTTGAAATAACAGCAAATCTACAGAAGTACACAGAACATATACATTCAAACACTCAGGATTAGGATAAACATTTGATAAAATAACAGTAAGAAAAAGATAAATGTAGATAAAATATACAAATACTTTGAGTGCATTTAAAAACAATGGCAATAAGACCTTGGCGATCCTCTCTGTTGGACCAACTACTGGAATCACTATCATGTTTATCATGTTTCTAATACTGTATCTTAAACATAGCATAGATCGCATTTTATTAAACTTCTTGGAAATATCATACTTTACACCCTAATATAAAAATATATTGGCTTAATTATCGCAGTATCTTAATCAGTGAAGGAATAACAATCTTTTATATATTTATTATAGAAAAGATAGTTTCGGGCAAATTGGAGAATGTATGGGCCCACGTACAGTGTGCTTGGTAGTACTGCATACAAACACCAAACCTCATTTCAACCTTGAAGCGTCATGCAGGGAGCATCATGGGTAGGGACTGCTTGCTGCCTCAGGGCTTGGATGGTCTAAAATCATCAATTGAACATGAATTGCAAACTGGCTAGGGTAATATCAGGGTAGCTTTCCAACGTTTATCATGCAGCACGGTGTGAAACAACCGAAAACAGAGGCAGGCCTAAACGCAGAAGAAAATGGGTGTTTTGGAATGGCCAAGTCAGAGTCTTGACCTCAATCCTATTGAAATACCGTGGCATGACCTAGAGGCAGCCATTCATTCAAGATGTCTCAAAAATATCAATGAACTGAAACTGTTCTCTAAGAAGGAATGGTCCAAAGTCTCCACAAAAAGTTAAATCTGCAGCTTTAGGAAACCTTTTGTCGAGGTTATACCTGCTTAACGTTTTGAGTAATTCGTTAAAAAAAGGTATACATAGTTTTTCAACATCCAGGCATTGCAAATGCCTGGTTCATGTTCACCGCATTGCATTAATCTGCTGTATATTCATATTTGTATTGCAACGAATGCAGATATGTGCTAATAAAGATATGTAACAGCTGTAAATATATCGACAAATACATAATACATTAACATAATGCACATTGAATTCAAATTCAACTGCTACCTTTTGGAAGTTATAACTCTTAACTGTATAGCTGTAAAGCTAAAATATAGGCAAGCAAAAATGTCTTTACTGTGATAAACCAAAACATCAACCAATAACCCCTTAGCAAATGTACTGCAATATGGTGTGCTATGAGCTCAGCTATTGTCTACAGAGTCTTTTGTTTTGATGTGCGGTCAAGTGACGTTTATAGTTTGCATGAACAGCAATGTGCACTGTCAATATAGGAGCTCTGACAGGCAGCTTTCCTCATTAATCATCCCGCTTTACCCACATAGTCAGTATTCTGGTTTTGTATAGAGCATTGGCCTCAGGGGACTACTGGAGCAGTCTAAGACATGATATCTTTTTCACAGACAAACTCCACTGAGCTTTGTCCCTTTTACCATAGCAGAAAAATGGATCAACTCAAGCAACAACAAAAAAAGTAAGTGTGGAATATAAATGATCTTGTCCTTAAAGCAACTAACTGCACATCCTTTGTGGAAAAATAAATCACCTTTACCAGCAGAAAAGAGTACCTACAGTAAACCAATTCCACTGCCTGCTATGTCTACTGTATGTTGTCACCAGTTTAGTTGGCAAAATCATCCGCTTGCTAAACCTTTTGGAAAAAAGTTGCGCCGCCCAGTCAGACCCGCTGTTGATCTAAACGCCCGAACTGGACACCCTGCCAGTCTCCTGGCCGCTCAGCTTGTTCCGCATTGGTGACCCAACTCCCAGAAAGAGGATACCTCTGCAGTGGCACCACACAGCCCAACAGAACACTTGTCCTCTATGACATTCCTGTGCGCCTGTTGCCTGGGGAGATAGCTTTTCATGCTCCGCTGTTCCCACAGAAGGTATTTGCACTCCAACTTCCCACCACTGGGAAACTGGGACCTATTCACTGCAGCTGGATGTCAACGAATGCAGTCTACTTTAACCTGTAAGAATTTGATTAGCTGACATAATGAATTATTAACGCAGTTATTTTGGCTGCTGGGTGACTAATGACTAGTTTTAGGAATTTCTTGAATGACAATTTACCAGCAACAGCATGCTCTTTATCAATCATGATGAGATAAATTTGCAGTGCACTCCTTGATTATATCCTTGTTATATCCCCAAAAACACAAGTCACAGATCTGGGAGGAGACAAAATTAATTAAGCTTATGATATATGGCTCACATACATGACTTATATACATGAGTTACAGCAGGTTATTTATAGTAGTTTACATTAATTACATATATATTACCATTCTGTGAAGGTTAGGATAGCCTGGTGGTTAGGGTGGTAGACTCCCAGCCAAAAGGTCATTAGGCCTCAACATTCCCAGCCTGCCAGAAAGCATCCTGGCATTGTTCTTTGATATGAGACACGCGTCTTAACTGCATTCTGCACCCTCTGACCAATTAATACACTCCCCTTGAACTGTAACACTATCATAAAACAACAAAAGCTAAATTAAATTATTCTACTTGTTTTTATTTTCAAGCCAATACTTTGCCACTTCATAGCTTATAGCAAATATCTGAAACCGGCAGGGCCCTAGCCCTTTCTCTTCCCTGATCACAGCTCAGAGCCAGTGGGTCACCAGGAAGCACAATGGTTTTAGGAATTCCTTCCCCATAAAATATATGATTAAATATAAGATTAAATGTAATTATCTTAGAACCTTGTAATGTCATTTGTCAAAGATGCTGTAAATTAATGTAGAATGTATTTCAAAAGATGTATTCGCTGTTAAGACTATAGTAATATAAAATAAAGTTGAAGTATTGAAAGTATAACGATGGACTGCATTTCAAGGTACCTCATGTTAGGACAGAAGGTGGCAAGAGGAGCCTGTTTTATCATGGCTCAATTTTAGGCTTTTTTCAGGAATGAGCTCCAGGTAACCCGCAAGCTTGGAGCACACATTTATACAGTGAACTATGTCTTGAGATATAAGATCTCTGTTAGATCTGTTCTCCGTAAATGGTATCTGTTAAATTCACTTGTTTTAATACTTAACCCATCATGTCAATGTTGGTTACATGTGTACAGTATAACTTTGCTGGTATATATTGTTATATGACTATGCTTCATATGCTACTGTATTGTATTTTCACAATACTCCTTGTAGTATTTTAATTGAGATACCCTCATATATATATATATATATATATATATATACACACAAAACATTGAGGCTATGAAGATGTATTGACATACTGTATTAGTAATTTAGCATACATTTGAACTGTAATTTATATTCTGTAATTAATTTTAGGCTTTTGTAAATTAACCAGATTTCACATTATCTGAAATGCAATACATTAATTGTATAATAGTTATTGTGGTTGGAAAATAAAATGCAAACTGTACAAAACATTTGTCTCTGTATCGTTTTCTATCTACATGACATTTCAAATTGCTGACTTATCACCTATTGGCGTTGGTTTTGTATTATGTTGGATTTTAGTTGCAAAATATTTTGACAGGAATTAGATAAAGACATGTCAGTTACTTCAACCATATTGTTTTTCTACCTTGCCCATCAGAGAAAAAAGCCTTCTGTCTCAAACGCTACTTGTCAAACATATGTGAGTGACAGAGATTGCAGAGGATAAGGTTTCAGGCCACAAATTTCCAAGATGACATATTGCAAATCTGGCTTACTGTTGAGGCATAAAGAACTGTCGTGTTCCCACAGAGGTTTACTTTTCAGAAAACTTCTTTCAGACATTTGACAGTCTATCACACTGAACTTTATGTGGACTTGATACTCTACTTAGTATTCCATTTAAACTGCTTTTGGTTCAATCAGCACTGATTTACTGACAGCAAATATGAAATGACATCTTTAACTGGCCACATGCAAATGAGATGAAAAGGGATCAACCAGACTTGTTACTCTCTCGTGATTGGTCCAAAATTGTTAAGTCTTTATTGTACGTATATGTCAATGCTCACACATTACCATATAAAATTCATTTTCTCAAGAATGATTGGCATATTATGTAAGATAAATGGTTTAACCTTCACATATACATAGCTTTAAGATAAGTGTATAAAATTAATCTGCTGACTATTTAATTTTTACTGAATTTAAGTGTAATTTTCAGTACTGGACTCTAATATCTGACTGTTATTTTAAATCAGATTGTACTACCTTGTGACCGCTATAAGTTGTCTTTACATTTCTAAATAGAAACAGCCTTTAGTAGTAACAAATTAATTAAAATATACCTCTCAAAGATTGTTAACCTAAGTTCAGTTTGGCAACAGTTTGACTGTAATTAATGTTGTCTGTTCTTTTCTGGCTATTTGACCAACAGTCACAGTGGAACCTTGCTTACCAAGTTTATATCATCTGTAATTGTGGACTGCTGTCCAGTTCAAGAACTCAGCTGTTATTGTATGATTCTGAGGGCCATTATTCTGCAGACTGCCACTATGAGCCCAGAGTAATTGTGCAATAGATCTCTGCCAGATGGTGAGCCTCTGCCAGTTAATGCAGTAATAGGGGAATGACCTTGTGCAGGTTAATTTTACCCTGTTCAACTACAGTCCCTCTTTCTTTGATAGACTTTTAGATCTTCTGCCGTCCAAGGCATTTCAACCCAAAGAAGATACCTCAATATTTGTTTCAACAAGCAAACTTCAAGCGATTCTCATTGAATTGCAAACTATTTCTAACTCCAAAGAAATCCAGCAATCCAGCATCTATACGGCACAGTCTCGTATTTTTGTTCTACATTTCCAGAACACGCAATCCCCGGTCATTATCGTCATCCTCACTTGGGGAAAAAATGCAGCAATTCCAGCTTCCATATTGTGAGCAGAACATTTGCATTTTCTCGGTAAACGGTAGCAATTTTTCAGGGAAAATGTAATCTGTCGCCATTGCTACAGGCCTGCAACACATCTGTGGAGAGCCTCATCCTTCTTGAAGGAGTTAATAACATCTGTGTACCTTTCTGGTGAAGGTGAAGGTCACCGCTGACACTATTGCAGTGCTGCGCTATTTCAAGTTATCTCTAATAAAGGGCAATAGACGCAGCCTCTTGCACTTGGCTGTCCAAGTGACACACCTGATCAGCTTTTGTGTTCTGAGGGCCACATTTGTTCAACCTGCAAGGTTACATGTCTCCCACATTGTCACAGGCCCACTGCTAACGTAAATGTCTCATATCTAGAATGGATGACGACGCCTTAAGCCTGATTTATGTTTCAACGGGTCTGCATTGTTAATGTCATGTGTGGGTGTACGCTGACGTGCTCAGTATTTATAGTTGTGTGGCCTAGTTGCATTAGAATTGTTTACTGAGCATGTGAAGCCCCACTATAAATTGAGTGTAAACGATTTGAAATATGCATATAAAACTTTCTTCCCAGTGAATATCTTAGTTGTACAGACATTTACCACGGGACACTAATGCCAATAAATAATTCGAGTCTATTTGAAAAAGACTATTTGTATTTTCGCCCCCC
Organism: Typhlichthys subterraneus; assembly: GCA_027564835.1. Lineage (NCBI taxonomy): Eukaryota > Metazoa > Chordata > Actinopteri > Percopsiformes > Amblyopsidae > Typhlichthys > Typhlichthys subterraneus. The sequence continues at coordinate 13,574 of JAODUH010069197.1, forward strand.
GAACATCAGGAATGTCCCCTAGTCGAGTTGGTGAGCTAAAGTTGTAGTGTCGGTTAATGTTTAATCAGTGCATATAAAAATAATTATTTTCAGTGAATCTTAGTTACACCAACATTGACCATGGGACACAAATAGTAGTCTATATATAGAATACAGCTGTTTGTATTTTTGTTTCTCGAAAATCAGGGAAGTCCCCTAGTCGAGTTGCATATATTCATGTTCCTGTGTTTTCCTATCTGTCTCTGCTCGAACTACGTTCACATGGATGACAAAGAACTCTTATTCCTCTGTTGGATCCACAACAATGGTTGGATCATTTGTTTCAACCAAATGTACCTTCACTCCCATTGGCAGTCACTGTGACGCATCTCTCAGTATTAGCATAAAATAGACATCTAGTCGATTTTCACCCCAACTAGTTGTATTTGCAATGGCCATGTGTCTCTTGCCGCTGTAAATAGCCAACTTTCATTGAAAATAAATGTTAGATTGCTTTGTCTCTGTCTTATGTCGTCTTTGCAGTGTAGATGTAGGGTTAACCTCTGTTCCTTGTCACTGTTCCCTCCTCTTTAATTCATTCACTCTTTGGTTCCACCTGTTTCTGTTCACTTCATTTTCCTTGTTCCTTGTCTGTTCTCTCTGATTAGTTTCTTTGTATTTAAACCCTTTTGTGTTCCTTGTCTATCGATGTTAGCGCTGGTGTTGGTGATGCAATGTTTGGCTGTTCATGGAAAGACCATAATAAACACTGATGAGTAGGTATACAGTAACATCTGGTTGACTCAATTCTTTGAATTGCTCTTTGGCTAGAAACAGACCAACAGTTAACAGTGACACAGACACAATTTTAGTAGTTTCTCCTAAATTAGATAGTTAAAAGATAGTTATTTTAGGTTTATGATTCTTTGTGAATGCAGCCCCAGGAACAAAGGCTGATTTGTGGTGTAATTGTGTCAAATTAGTGACTGAAATGCCAGTTAAAAAGGATATTTGAGTGACATTTGACAAAAGTTAAAGGAAGCAAATGATCCTGCTGTGTTTGACGGTACATATGTCTTTAAGGCTTTACCCCCATGCTAGTACACCCGTGTCAAGGTTTCTTGACAAGCTAATCATTAACTGGCTCAGCTTCAAATAATCTTGCTGGTGACTGTGGTGTATTAATAAAGAAATATATGTGTTCAAGGTTATTACTGCATACAATAATACTTTCTGGAGCTGGAGATAGAAAACCAGTATACTGTATAGTTAAGGGAGAAAATAGTGAGTTTGACATATGCCAACTGGCTATATAATATATATAATATAATATATATATAATAGAAGACATTTGTGAATGTGGAAATATGGGGCTATCACATTATATTTTTTACTATAGGCTATTATTGTGATAACCTTTTAGAATGATAAATGTTAAATAACGTCAAACAGGCAAGAATATTTACTTACAGTAAGAGTATGGTAATGTAGCAGACATCCCTAGCATTTTAATAGCGGCTCCCTGATGACCGCAAATTGTATACAATATAAAAGCAAGCGAGTGCAGGCGACAAGGCAGAGAGAGAGCAAGCAAGTGTTCAATCAGTGGTCATTTCTCCGCTATAGCAAGTGACAGATGTGGAGAGAGGGAGAGTGACACAGCGCGTGCTTTGATTGGTCGTTACACAACAGCAATGTACCACTGGCCACTGTTTGAAGTGGTGATCTCTCAGTTGCCCATGGTGGGTTAAAATGGCTGTAAAAGTTGAGGTGAGTATGATTACATTTAATTATTCGATCATTAGCATAGCATGACATTATTTTAACTACCTGCTGTATATTGATGTCTAGGTTAGAGCCAGAGGTCACTAATTGGCGGACCTCGATTCGGGTCTGGACCCAGATCCTATCTGGACCTATAACTGATTAGAGCTTTAAAGGTAAAGTCAGCTATTGCAAGCTAATTTGTAAGATAATACACGTTTTGTCAAATTCAACAAATATCTCCTCGCATTTCGCTATTATATTGTTATCTGTGCATGTAGAATAAATTATCTGAGACTTGTACACAGCCCTGGAGCTGTAAACCGGAATATAAACAAAGTGTTGAAAACCGCTCATATCAACAAAGCCGTAGTACTACCTTTTGCTTCAGAATGTGTGGAATATCCCTTCACACCGCAGACGCAAGGGTTATTGTTAGCACCCTCGAATATGACTTTAAGCTGACTGAACTTGACATGCCTGGTTAAATATTTAAGAAACAGAGCAGAGATATCAAGCTCTATAACTGATTAGCCTATTTTAGAATTTTGATGGAGCTTTTCTATTTTAACCGGCACAGTATTTAGCCTTCATAGCACAGCATTTGTTTACTCAGATAATTTGATTAATTTGAATCAGTGCCCCAAATGTAAACAGGTAAGCAATTTAAATAAATGAATCTCGGACTAGTAAGGATGTCGCCTCAGTTAAATCGACATTACGACTGGTTAGGTCAACAAAATACGCATCACGCTTGAAATACAGATTGCCGGTTCAATGTTATATATAGTTTTATGGCTTCAATACTGACCTTTACAACATTTTATACATTTTTGGCAGTGGGCTGATTTACTCTATATTGACAATTATGTTATATCTAGGCTACTTGCAGAATGCCATTTAGTAACATAACAAATAAGGATTAACTTTAACTTTTCATAGTAGGCATACGTACAGTAGGTTATGGGTGGGGGGGTCTCGGGACACCCTCCCTGAAATGAGTTCTAGAACTCCTGGAAATGAGTTCTAGCAGTTTGGGATGTCTGATGTATAGCTAATAATAATAATGCTGTTAGGGATTTTATTTTAATGAATTATAAAGCATATACAGTACTTCACTTTCCTCAGATATATGAGGTATACTGTATATATATCGGTAGCCTAAAGATCTCATCGCTGCTTTTTGCAGATGATGTGGTCCTGATGGCATCATCGGTACGTGACCTCCAGCACTCACTGGATCGGTTCGCAGCCGAGTGTGAAGCGGCTGGGATGAGGATTAGCACCACTAAATC
>JAODUH010069208.1:0-16610 GCA_027564835.1 Typhlichthys subterraneus
TGTGTTGTTTTCATATGTTATGAATATATTTTAATGCCTTTTCCCATAACCTTTGTGATTTTAAAATATCGAAATTATTATCGATATTGCAATTTTCATGATCAATATCGCAATATCACATTTGATCAATATCGTGCACCCCTAGGCTATACTGTAAAGCGCTCCGAGCGGTTGGAAAAGCGCTGTATACAGTAAAGCCAGTAACTACAGGGTGTCACAACAAGAATCAGAACACAGCTACATGGTCTATCTATCTCATAGTAAAACACAGACCTGCGCTTCCCAGCATCCTTTGGCAGCATAATCCCTGAGAGTTCGCACACACTGAAGGTACCGGCCCGGGTCCGACATCTGCAACATGACAGACCATTTAGGGTAATGCATTATTATTATTATTATTATACTGTAACCAATTTGACCTAAGGACATGGTTACTTACTACAAAACCATTCAGGTGCAATTATGTAGAAATAAGTTCAAGTCTGCCCATGACTGAGCACCCTCTCATACATGTAAATGTCAGCCATCATTAACAGAAATCTGTGAATGGCTGGAATGGAATAAGACTCACACTTACAGCAGCTTTACATTTGTGCTCCCACAAGAGGTAGGAGCTATGAAGGCAGCCAGCCTGTGACGACTCCTCCAGCATAGGCAAGGCCTCCGTCTGCTTTTCGTTCTCCTAAGGAGATAAGAAAATAACTTGTCTTACTTACAAAGCTGAACAGAGACAATATATTTGATCTCAAACAATGTAACACTTATATTTAGTGCATTTACACCTGAGAGTTTTGCTTAATCTGATCCCAATGCAAGCTGTGATTAACTTGCTCACAACAAGCGCAAGTATGCTTCTATCCCTGTTTGCAGGGTTTAGACGCGTGTGAGCAAAGGTAGTTAAAATACAAGTGTTGCCCAGGAATTGTGAGAAAGAATTAGTCACCTCTTTTTATAAACAGAGGAGTTACAAACAGTGTGAGAGTGGGCGAGCAGAATAACCGGGATGGGGAGGCACCTGCTGTGAACACAGGGCAGAAAACAACAACCATCCCATCTGCTGCCGGAGTGACTATAGTCACCCCGCCCCATCCTACCCAGTAGCAGCATGTGTCGGAGAATGGTTCCTCCGTCGCGATTCAACACTTACGTCAAAGTACAGCAAAACTTTCGCCAGAGAATACAGCAGAGGCCCTTTTCTCTCCTGAATGACGAAAAGGATAAAAGTATAGTAACATTAAGGATGTGACATTACAATACATTCAAATTCTATTTCATCTATATATTTATTTGAATCTCACATTCATGAAATTAATGTGAAATGATTGTCAAACTAACTAGGTGGGTGGGAAACTACTACCACAAGAATCAGGGATATCTACATGATACATTTACAGACCGCAAAATTTGTAAATGAATTCCAAATTCCTTTTTTAAAGAAGCAATAGAATAATTCCACAATGTAATGTAATACTGAATACTAATATTTTGAAATGTGTAAACATGTTATATGCAGTTATGCATAGTGGGGCATATGATTAGACATGAAATCTTCATATATGATGCCAAAATCCTAATCAATCGTTAACCTAAGTGCGTACCACATTGGTTTCACATTCAGCCTTGAGGCGGTTAAACACAACAGCCTTGCAGCAGCTTCCGACCGGGGACCACGGGGGTCGGATGAAGACCCAGATGAATGGGTCTGTCGTGGATGGATGCAGGCTCTCCGCCAAGCTGAAGAAGTGGGAGGCCTTCCTGCCGCACACATCTGCCCGTCCTTCATCACTCTTCAACGCTAACAGAAACACAGCGACACGGCAAAGTAAGCGCTGAATGTGTCGTGGACACAGCACAAGCAGATCAGTGTGCCGTAGTCATATGTCCTTATATTCATGCCTGTTCACCATCCATGGGTGCTTAGTTGCAGTTACTCACGTCCTTCATTGTACAAATATGCAATTCCTAATTTCACTGCAGCTTCAAAATTCCCTTTCTCAGCAGCTCTGAAAGAAGAGAAATGTCATGTCTAACACATACAGAAAGTTATACTACAATGAATATTAAAATGAAAATATTAAGGGAGAAAGCACACCTTTCAAATAACCACACTGTTTTAGGGTCTGGCCAGGTGTCTCTAAAGCTAACCCTGGCCCACACACTTGAGTGGTTGTCAATAATGTCCCTCAGCTGGGAGTGGACCTGCACAGGAAAAGCAAAGCACATCATTTCAGCTGTTAGTGATACACCCTCCCTCCCCTAACAATCAACTTGTTTCTATATGCTGTGTGTAGGCCACATATACATGCTAGATGTTGTGTCAGAGTGTTAAACTGTGTGTGACTTACTGCTCTGACAGCAAGTAGGTCCTCGGCAGGAAGGCACTGAAGTACACATAGGAGAACCTCCTCAGGTAGAGAAAGCAGGGTCAGGGCTTCAGGTCGCTTACGAACCCGCTTCCGCACTGGAATCGAGTAACATTTGCTACAATGGCAGTGGAAAGCTGAAATTAAGAAAACAATTGTCAAAACATGTCATAAATGGCTAACTAATTTTTATTTAGACTGTTCACAGATTATTACCACAGCATTTCATAGACAGTTTAGTACTGGAGTGGCAAAGCCCATAGGACAAGTCACAATTATTTTATAAGTGTAAGACAGCATCCAGACAGTATATTAGCTAAAAGCTTCTAGTCTGTGATAGCAGTATGGCTTTGCTTTCATCAGACCTTGTCACATAGATTCAGTTAAATATTGGGGTTGAGCTGAATGATTTCAATATAAATACGACGAGTTTTGTGAAATATTAATACCAATGAACTACAGCATTATAAGCAACGCTAAGGGCTGTGAAATTGCAAGTTTAGTCTAACCAGTTAAACCCATAGATGAGCGCCTAAACTTCCCTCCTGTTACCGTACTCACAAATCAAGACTATCTTGTCAATTCTATTTTACTCGGACTCCTAAGAAAGATTACAAATCTTAATAATAGGATTATGGACGCCTATATTTTAAAATATATTAGCCAGTGTTTGAAGTACAGTAGGCTAATCTAAGACACTTAAACTTGCCTTGATGCAGGTAACGTTAAAGATGCTAGGCTGAAGCTAACCGGTTAACGTAGCTAAATCACTCAAATATGCAGTAAAGTTCTAATCGATTTTTTAAATATTAAGTATTTATGACATTAGTATTGTGATATCATTTTGAAACAAGTTTACTTACCCCCCGCCTTCATTGCAAGTAGGTGGATCGCTGTTGAAAAGGTAAAGATTGGTTCGAATTCTGTTGATCAGAAAACACACAAGCTAGTCATTTAAATACGGTAACGACGACAGTTTAGCTAAGGCTGAATACTAATTAACCAATATGTAAGGACTACCACTTGACACAAACCCCTGCATACCTTGTTTGTAGTGTTACAGTACCGTATGTCCAGAAAGTGTTAGCATTAGATCTTCCACAAATTCAAATTTAGTCAAGCATGTACCTCAACTTATGGACCCTCCCCAAATCAACTTAAGCACCGCCCGCGCATAGCGTTTAAACCGAAACTTAAATTTTACTGGTGGCTCAAAGATCCGCCTACAAAATACCTACCAGCCTTGCGATTCGTCGGGATACAGACTCGCTGCTGCTATTGGCTTAACTGTCCAAACTCTTGAATGAAGCTTCTTCATTGGACAATGGAATATATTTTCGAAGTACGCGCTCCAAAATAAATGTATATCATTGGTTGACGTGATTACAAAAGCATATACAGCGTCATTATTTGCTTTGTAGTATGGGACACGTAGTTGATTAAATATAACAATTTAAAGGTACTCTATTTAAAGGGGAATACCATGTAATAACAGCGATAGTTGAAATAACAATCATGTCAATTTTATCAAATTTTAATTAAGCAAATGATGATTATTAGCTAAAACAAATAGTATTGATTTGTTTGTTAATCCACTAAAAGTATAGGTATTTACATTTCAGATGGTAATTTTGACTAAAAAGGCATAAAGATAAGTAAGAATGGCAGACATTGCCAGCCAATGACATACTAATCTAAATTCATTATACAGTTGGTGACATTGGTAATTAGTTTTCTTGATATTGAGATGCTATTTTTAATTAAGTAGATGTTGTTAATGATGCTATCAGCTTGACTTGATAGTCAGAACTTGAGTGAAATCTCATTACCAAAAGGTCTGAAACTATCCCCAGTCTCATGCAAACACTTAGCCTAGCTCTGCCTGACTATTCTCTCAGGTACATTTCTTTTTGCTGAGATTATAGTCTGGAAACCCTGTTCATATTAGCTTCATACAGGGTTAGTGAGATGACATTGAAGTCAAACGTGTTTCTTAATGGAGTAGAGCTAGATGAAGCGATCAAACAGTTGTAGCAATGCCAATTGGTTCCACGCTGTCCAATAGTTTCACACAGCTGGCCAGACCATATTACACCAGGCTAGTGCATGCCATCTCACATATTAAATTCATTAGCTGAATGCCTGTGAAAGCACATTTTTAGAACAGGAGTGGGTTTAAAGGTTTAAATGCTTTAGGGTGCTCCCTCACACGTTCCACCCCATTGTGTGGTGTGCTCCCATTTACAGAGCCAGGGCTGACACACCAGATACATTTTCCAGCATGCACAGAATTGACAGTTAGCAGACTATGAGGGGATATTCATTACATTTTATCTTACAATTGCTTACCCGGCCTTTAAATGTCGATTCAGCAGTTGTGGAGAAAGATTGTTGATATTTGAGATTGAGAAAAAAGAAATTCTTTCCCTCCAATGCCATATGGGTGCAACATCAGAAGTTCCCAGAAACAATCTGGACATGGGATATTGTTGCTTGGTGGTTCGGTCTGCACCACTTTGTTAGTGTTCCTAGAGCCAGGGCTGTGTGCAAACACCGGATTATTTTCAGCACACACAGAACGTACAGCATGCGGTCCATGAGGAGAAAGTCAATTGAGAAACAAAGTCACTAACAGACTGATAAACAGAATTACAAATGATAATGATCATATTTTCTTTTATGTTATTTTTATCTCCAGACAATTATTTTTCCAGGTTTAAATAATGTCTGGATGTCTACTCCCTCATATCTAACTGGAGGATGTGTATGGACAAATAATCTTAAATCTATACAGAAAGTTTTTCAAAGTTGTGTCACAATGACAAAATGATTCACTGTTTCCATAGAAACTCAATTGTGATTTCAGTACAAAGCAGGGGAGGCAATGATAATTTTTGTACACACAGAGAGGTAACACCACCACCAAGAATCAATTGGTTTGCCATGTGTTGTTTGTATCAAATAAACATAGAATCAATGATAGCAAGGCTGTGTGTAGTTTCAGATAAATCTGTGTAACATTGTGTTTACTGTCAACTCTTGAATTTAGAAAGCTTAACAGCATGGAGTCTTTTGAATTTGAAGCTTGAGAATGAAAGCTGTATACTCTTTAAATGTCTTGTGTAAGTTTCTCCTCTAGATTTACTGTAATCTGTTCTGACCTTAGAAAGCCATCCGACCACTTCTCCACATTTGCACTATGCCCTAATTGTCTCCACCCCCAGAACCATGTGGCAAGCCCTTGTTTTATCCAAATATATTACCCAGAATCAACCACGTGTCTGATATAATGCTGTACATGTCAGCATGTAATGTTGAATATAAAAGATGTTCACACATACATACATACATACATACATACATACTTACAGTAATTCCCACACAATAAATGACTGGGAACATGACATGTAGTGAAAAGAACAACTTTGGTAGTGGTTTCCTTAGTTCATTATTTTGCCAGTAGAGGGCGTCTTTGAACCAACTCTACTGGATTGTGTTCCATTGCCAATAGACAATGGAGTGCATAATGAATGAGTGGATTTCATCAACCAAAGCCTATTTACTTGTACTTTTGCTAAATTACTAAATTATAATTTATTAACGATCACCATCTAACGTACATAATTTGTATTTCAACAATGAACTCACTGTTCATATAACATCTCTCCAACATTCTTCTTTGTTACTTTATTTTTGGAAAGTGTACAGTCCCTCTGCTGATTGGAATGTAGTTACAGTATTGCTCAAAACAAGCAGGTCTGTTTATCATACTAGGGCATGTGTAATAATTGCTTGAAATCTTGTGTGACAATAATTAAAAGAAATGGGAATTCACATAATATTTCTTTAATACAACAGTTAAAATACATAAAGATATGAGTAGAAATATAAAATTGTTTTATGTACAGCACTAAATAATAGAGAGCAGACAAACAAACATTTCAGTCACAGAGTGACTAACAGCATTAGTGAAACACAAGAGATAGCACGGCTGTCTACTGTGTAAAAGACGGCTTCCATTACTACAGCAGAAAGAGGTAGATTTTCCCCCTTTTTTATTTTTCCCCAAAGACACAAGGGAAATTTACTTTACAACTTAACAAAACAATATCTGGCCACCAGCCATCCATATTAATATTTATGTCAACATGTTGACACTCTATACTTGTACAATTTATGAGCACAACTACGTATACTTTGTTAAATTAAAACAAAGTGAATGTCTACACGTGCAATAGTTTTAATGCACAGGCCAGCATATGTGTGTGTGTGTGTGTGTGTGCGTGCGTGCGTGCGTGCGCGTGGGTTGGTTGTTTGGTTACACTGGAAGTGTGACTCTAAATCGGTATTCCCAGCATGTCAGTATAACTTCTTGAGGCCTGTTTTCAGAAAAGGTTATTGACAGACATGGAGGGAGAAACATCAGCTAGATATCCCTTTCACTCTTTAAATGTAAGATCAAACATGCACATTGCTGGGCACGGCTGAATTCTGAGGGACCTCCTCAGGATCTTGGCACATGTGCATGTTGACTGATAGGTGCCCTGAATAGGCCGCAGTGCAGCCATTCAGCTACAGCGTCATCGTCGTAATGAAATCTAATCCCACATGGGGATACTCTCGTCTCACTATTCGGAGGACACCACTGCACCGAACTAAAAACAGCAGGCTCATAAATATTCTCTGCACTCCTTTTGATATGTGCCGGCAAATAATTATATGTTTACAGGTCTCTGTTATGCTAGCATGACTGCAACTTTTCAAACCATATACAACTATAGTTTTATACAGTTGTTATAGGCTCCATATCCTCCATTTTGGACAGACGCTTTGTCCCTTCGAGGTGAATATTCTGTTTAAATTGGTGTTTTTTTTACAATGTTGTAATTTGACTAACTATCTGAATAGTATTGGGAAGATAGACAACTGGTTACAACCCAGAAATTATGTCACACTCAGGGAAAACCTTACTGGCTTGTATTACACAATTAATCGGAAATTGACAAATTACTTGCGTTTTGAAACTTATATGCTGACCCTTTTCATGTCCCTTCAGACAATAGCAGTTTACATTTTTTTTTTTTTCAATAGGGGCCCTTTGCTACAGCGTACGTTCTTATTTCAGAGACCACAATGAACTTGCAACCTGACATTTCCAAGAATCAATGATATCCACCACAAATAATGGTGTGCTGCAGCTGATTTCAATCTATTCACATTTGAGAGGCATTACTTCACAGCCGTTGTCCTTCTACCATTTATTCCTTTCCTTCCATTAGACTTCCTCCCTCCCATAGCAGACACCATACAATGGGGCGTCCAGACACACAATGAGTGCAAAGCGCAAGAGGGGAGCAATCCATTGCATGTCGACAAAGACTATGGTGGTCAGGCAGACAAGCGTTTTTGTTAACAGAATCAGCTTTTAAAAAGCCTTTGGCAGTGTGGGTTAACTGCTTCCTGCATATGCATAGACTCAACAGTGGACGTCACTGTGCTAGGAGGCAAAATCAATGCAGCGGTGATCAATTACACTTCCTGAGGAGTGTCAGCACGCTGTCCTTCACGGCAAAATAAAGACACTTTTGGCTCTCCATTTTATGTCGTGTTTGCTATTTGCTATACAGTGTACTATCCTTCGCTTCTCTATTCCCTTGCTTGTTACACTCACATGTATACTGAAGGATGCTTACACTCCTTGAACCACAAATGTCAAATGTCTGTTAATATTTAGAAATACAACTTTCCACGAGTGTGTGTGTGTGTGTGTGTGTGTGTGTGTGTGGCTGTAAGGGGAGGGTTAGAGAACACTGTAAATCCAGATTGGGGGCAGAGATAAGACTATAATCCCCCATCAGGTGTAGAAGGGGTGAGCGCGTTGTGAGTTTAACAACAACACCAACAACACAATAGCGCTTTAGTACGATGATTTAAGCCACAATGGTGATTCCTGGACACAAATCAAGGTCCACCTTTAAGATAATTAGCTTCTGTTGTATGTTGTCTCCCACATGCCAATCGTAATCAGCGATTCATCAACGCAGCTAGAATCATCCGTTCTCCACACTCAACAAAGCCACAGTGTGACGTGCGAAAGGGATTCCCCAAAACAGATTGTAATAGATCTCACACAATGATAGTCACTCTCCGCTAGAGAATGACACCGCTCACACCGACAGAGGGATATGTCACTCTGTCGATACTGTATCTTTTCCCCTTATGGAAAAAAACATGAATCCACAATTTCCATCAACGTGACTTTCGTACGCATCGTTGCTAAGGGGCTGTCGTTATGTGGCTGTTGTTATGTGGCCGTTCGGAGGAGAAAGCAGAGAATGTCGGGGTGGCAGTAAAGGCGGGTGGAGGATGAGGGAGTAGAAAGAGAGAGAGAGAGAGAGGGTGGTGGTGGTGGTGGGTTATCAGGGGTGGAAAGGGTTGCGGGGGCGAGGTAGGGTGGGGGTGGGTGTCACGACAGAGCCTTTTTCCACTGCTTGCTCAAGGCAGCGTGAACGGGAGGGGCTCCCGGGAGCAGCAGGCAAAGTGTCCCCCGCGGTGGCATGTCCCCTCAGACGGTGTCCTTCAGTAATCCTGCTGTGAGCCATGACTGCAGGCCAGGTCCCCACGTATACACATTCTGCCGGAGAGTAAATGCTCACGCATAGCTGGCAGGGCAGTCAGTACGTCAGCCAAAACCCGCTGGTGGCAACAAAAGTCTGTTTCCTGTCTGGAGTTCTGGGAAAGTCTCCTTCCTGGTCATAAGGGCCAGACACACACACACACACACACACACACATGCATGCACGCACAAACACACACACACTTCCCTCTATCCCTGCTCCTTGTCCACACAGCTGCCATTGAGATCCTGCAGGACTCAGGTTCCATTCTGCCGTGGCGTAAAAAAAGACCCAACACATTGCTGTGGTGTCAGAGGACGAGTCAATGACGTGGGTCGCTGACGCGGGTGCGCTCCTCTTTCAGCCGGGTGTCGGGTGATGGGTCTTTGGATCACTTCTGGCCTCTTGGACCATCACCTGTCCGGCGAGGGGAGGAATGCCGAGGCTGACATTCCGCCCGGTGACGGCAGCATTGACTCTGAAGGGGATGCTCCGCATAGCCGACGCGTAGTCCGATGCCCGAGCTAGCTTAGCGCGGGGCGCGCTAGAGGCGTGTGTCCCGGCCTCCTCCGAGCTTGTTTTGACACTGGACACCTGCTGTCCGGTGGCAAAGGAGCGTGTGAGCCGGATGTAGATGTCTCCCCTGCCCCGCTCTCTCCTTATCAGTCCCCACGGGGGTCCCGTCTTCCTCTGACGCCCTCCGGCCTGTTGTCTCTGGTACAAACCAGCCTCAGCTCTGCGATGAAGACCAGTGAGAGGTCTCCAGGCTGGTGTGTTTGTGTGTGTGTGTGTATGTGTGTGTTTAGCTGACCCTGGCCCTCTCTCTCTCTGTCTCTGTCTCTCTCCCCAACTCCCTGCGTTGCTGTCCCGAGGCAGCCCCTCACAGCGGGCACTGCTCAGACGTGAAGGAGCCCCCTTCTTGCTTTTTCCTGCGCCGCTTCTTGTGCACGCTCCAGCAGATGGCAGCGGTGAGCACCAGCACCAGCCCCACCACCAGCAGGATGACGGACACCACCTTGGTCTGCGGCAGGTCGTTGTAGGTGTAGGTGACGCCCGTGCCCGCCACGCCGATCACCAGCGAGATGATCCCGAATGGGAAGATGCAGCGGTACCAGGACTTCTCCATGCCCCCCGTGGCCTGGGACAGGCGCTCCAGGGACGACAGCACCTCCGGGACTTTGGGGGCACCCCCGCCGGCGCCGCAGGCCTCCAGGGATTGGCCCTCTTGCCCCGCGGAGGACGACTGAGGCCGGCAGGCCAGGTTGCCCGCGCTGCACCCCATCCTCGTGGGGTGGCTGGGGTCGCAGGTGGTGGTGGTGGTGGTGGAAGGTGGGGGACGGGTCCCGAGAGGGTTCGTCGACGTCCTCTGTTTTGTTGTCAGCTCTGGCCTGGAGAGACAGAACAGGAGAGAGAGAGAGAGAGAGAGAGAGAGAGAGAGAGAGACAAAGACAGAGAGAGAGAGAGGGAGAGAGCGAGAGAGAGAGAGAGAGAGAGAGAGAGAGAGAGAGAGAGTAGAAGGACTAGATGAGGACCAAGAGAGCAGACTGGAGATACTGCCAGGGGCAATGGCGGTTTTGAGTCCACTCACACTTTCTGCTTCTCTCCCTCCCCCTCGGGCTGAGTGTGTGTGCACTGCCTGCTGCTTCTCTGGCAGCACATTGTACACTCTGCCCAACGCAGCCAGAAGGGAAGATATATATATAAGATGGGGGGGGGGGGGGGGGGGAGCCAGGAAGGGAAAAACAGGCTATTCAATTGGCTCCGCCTCTGGTGACGTCAAAGAGTGGAGGAGGAACAGGAAGGGGGGGAGGAGAGAAGAGTTAAATGTTCCCTCTCTTTTTTTCTCCCCACCCATCAGTCATTCTCCTATTTTTTCTCTCTTTTTGCAGGGAAGGCATCCCTTGGGGGTATAAAAAAGCCCAATGCTGGCTGGTATTTCTACAAGAGCTTCTTAACGGCGTGCAGTGATTGGAACAAGTTTACAAAAAAACCTGAGAACATAAGGACTGCGAAGTGGGGGGAAAGTCCAGATGTCTTTCTCCCCGCAAGGCCACATATGTGTCACGCGCACATGGTAATTACACAACAGTAGGGTCTGTTGCTCTGTAATGTGTGAGGGGATGGGCTCTCTTTTCTCTCACACACACACAAGCAGATGCAGCACCGCACTACATTCTCCGCCCACACACAGTGAGTGGCGGTCCAGGATCAATGGAAGGCAACCTTTCGGTTGTAGATAGTAGCTAATCCCCACTTAAGTCTTAAGTCTGAAACCTATTTTCTCTCTGAGAAATCAAATCAATTCAGACAGCTTTGTCTCCTTAGGCTCACAAATCTGACTCCAGCACAGCGACTAAACCCAGTTAGAGAAGGATGTGCGCGCTTGTGTGTGTGTGCATGTGTGTGAACTTCCAATTGTCTATGTTTTCACCCTGAAGCAACTGTGGTTCTAATAGTGATGTGTTTTTTACCCATTCCAGTGTTTCCAAAAGCAGAAGCCACATATTATTCTAGTGTTCTTCGAACTGTTAAAGATACACTCCTTGATTGTGTTTTAAGTGCCCCCAAAACTCCAAACACATGCACCAACTCTTTGAATTGCAGCTGTACAGGAATACAGACAGTGGTAGAGTATAGATTTGTGCACTTTAAAACAAAACAATGTTTTTGCAATGTAGCAGAGAAATGGGACATACTGTATATATTCTATACTAAATGTAAAGCTTTTCGGTAGCGATGTTGTCCTCTCACAAATGTGGTTTCTGGACTGCAGACTATGTAACGAGTCTATTTACGAATGTATTTAGATAAACCACCATGGCTCACAACATCACAAGCTAGTGAGCATTTTCCTTGTGAAGCACGTCATCTCTTCACTGTAAAGCAAATAAAACACTCAAATAATGCTGATTATTATTATAAGGTGTTAATAAGGTGCATGATATAAGTACAGAGAACAAAAAGAGCACACAAAAAGGGGGGAAAAGAAAGATGGACGCACTGAAGAAGCAAAGAGATTAAAGTAAAAAAACAGAGTGAAGAGAACTGACATTGTGGAATTGATTCATGGATTTCTTCTTCTTATTATTATTATTATTATGGTACCTCAACCCCTAACATCGTTTATACCCCAGGTCTTGAAGTGAACCCCTTCCCAGAGGTCGAAGTAGAAGTCACCACTGGACTTCTTTCCCCATATTGGCTTAATATATGTAGTTTCCACCCCAACACTGCAATCTCTCCCTGCTTGTGCACTGTAGTGTGGAACTGCCGCAGTGTGATCCTTGATTTGTGTCCGGAATGGGTTTGTGCAACACTACCAGCCTCTCCTGCATTCCTCTAACACACCCCCCGCACTACTAAGCTCACATCAAGTCTACCCCACCAAAAGCATTCCCCGACTCACACATTCTCTATCCCTCTTCCAACAAGCTGTGCAACACTGTACAGAGGCACAGCACACCGTACGTAGGTGAAGACCTGCTAAGCCAGCCAGCACAGGTCCAAACGCTGTATCGTATATTGTAGATGTAAAATACCAGTTATGACATGGCGTAGCCCTGTTCCTCTCCTCTGTCCTGCTGCTTGAAGGAGCAAGCTTACTGTCACAGGCCGGGCCAAATGGGCCAAAATCAAATAATTATCACTAATGCAGGCTAACTGATGAACACATTGACACAACGCTGCCGTAGAGAAGAAGATGAGGGAGAGACCGAATGTGTGATAAAAAAGAGGGTGTGGGAGGGGGCTGTGGGAGGACAGGAAGAGCAGGAGAAAAGCCGTGGTGGAAAGAAATAGAAAAATAAAACAAGGGCAGGCATTCAGGAGAGGAGTGGATTCCTGGTAGCACTCCTCGGTTCCTATGGTCCTGTATGGACTACTGGGACAGAGGACAGAAAACAAGGTCGAACACAAAAGACAAAGTGAGAGACGAATGTGTACAACACTCCCTTCAACTGTGTGTGTGTGGGGGGGAAAGACACACCAGTCACATACTGCTGTAGGGAAAACAAAATGGAGACTCTTCCACTATGAAATGAGGAAAAAAAGAAAAGACAAAAAACAACCCAGTGAGAACAGAAGATAATGGCGTGAGACAGTGTAAGGGGCATGGCCGGGCCACAGGGCGTGGGTCTGGCTTGAGTTCAGTTGACGAAAGCCAAGGCCAGCCAGATGATAATGACGATGACGATGACGAAGAACTGGGGTCACAGGAAGGCTGCTACGTAGGCGCCACTCCCAGTGGGACCTGTGTGTTGTGGCCACGTGAGCTCATGGATGTTTTCCTGCCTCTCCCTTCACACGCTCTGCCCTGAGACTTCACCGGCTGTCCAAAAGACACACACACATGCCAGCTTCATTTTCATTTTGAGTGGAAATCAAGTCAATTTGGTTAGAAATCCTACGTTGTTTCTTGTAAACAACCAGAGAATGTGCATCTGTATATTTCCAAAAGTCACTTCAGACAACATTCTACTGACAAGGACAGTTTGAGACTACTGAGCAAAATATGTCCTCGTAAGGGACGAGGGCTACAGATATGAATCAAGGCCCTCCATTTTGTTTATCGTCTTTCCCTCTTGCTCTGCTTGCCACTTCCAGATGACAGCCCTCAGAGATGTAGGACCTGGAATTCATCTTGTTTGTGACTCAGCCACCCAAAGTGTGTGTGAGAGAGAGAGAGAGAGAAAGAGAGAGAGAGAGAGAGAGAGAGAGAGAGAGAGAGAGAGAGAGAGGTTTGGTCCAGCAGGGTGCTAACACCCACGGCCTGCTGTGTGAACCCAGCGCCACCTGTTGCCCGTTCTGCCACAGCCTGCCCAATCCACACATTGCCTGTGGGCACATGGGGCTTTTAGGCCATTCCAAAGCCCCCTTTACTAACTCCGCCCGCGGTTTCACATACACCATCTTGTTTCGTATGCGTTGAGAAAAGCCACGTTCTCTGAGGGACATGTTGCTATACGCTAGGCAGGCGGGCGAGGCGGCTTCTCATGGGGACTGCAGCCAGGATGTATCTCACACGTAAACGTCACGAGATGCCGGTGGGTAGAGTGAAAGCAATGACAGTCAATGCAGGCACTCTGCTACTACAGCATACAGCATGAAGACTGACACACACACACTACAGATGAGAACATCAGTATACAACATAGAGAGAAATGATACTGCTCCTAATATTATGTACATGTATCAGTTCTAAATGATTGTTGTAATTAAATAAATATATACATAGGGAAAAGAAAATTTTACAGAGCTGAATGTTACTAGCTTTCTTAAGCTTGTGTGTCATTGTGTGGTCAGAAATATCCAGAATTGTTACTTTTAAAAGTTAAATGCAGTTCAGTATATACTCATGCTAGACAGTGCCACCTGCTGGTACAGTGAGTAGTTTAAGTAAGTATTTTGTATTTTTTATTGAGGCATTATTAGTTCACATATTCGTCGTGTGACAAATTAATAATAAGAAATTAGACATTTTGTTTCACAACGTGATTTATAATTTAATTACCAAACAAATAAATACAAAACATTAACTACAAAACACCCGTGGGAAATTCATTTAAATGTAGATTATCAAACAACATTTTGTGTTAAAATTGCATTCAACAGGGCATTAATAAACAGAATTAATCCTAATGAATATTTACTGATTTGTAAAAGTATACCACTGTGCCAGCACATCAAAACAAAGTCCTTCCATATGGTGTTTTCTCAGCATTGTGGCTTCATGTTCCATCCTCTGTAGTTAATCTGGCTCATTGTCAAGAACCAGGGCAGGGAATCGCTGCCCTCCCTCTGCCAAAAGGGAGTAAATGTCTCTGAGCATACTGGGGTTGGGACGTTCAGGGTCTTTTAGCATATAGTTGAGCTGCGTGACCAGAACATCTGACAGAACCTAAAAGATGTTGTGGATAAACATACAACATTACATGTATGTTGAAATGGATCCCTATTAGGAACCATTCAACAGAATTCACTTATGCATTGTGAATACTTCCCCGCAATGTTTGAGCCGCTAGGATAACTTTAAAAGACAATATTACATTAAAAACCTTTAACATAAAGCATTTTGTGTAAATGAACACCGTCTGTTTGCATTTATTGTGTTGTGTAGTTTATGCAGGCAACATTGTGTTACATTTTGATTTAGTGCTTAGTTTTCATGTCATTTTGGCATACTGTATATGATATTGTAATGCACTTCACAGTTACAGTAAACACAAACTATGTGGGCATTCCTCTTGTGGTTATGTAGAGTATTACAAGAACGTTGTTTTTGTTTCAAACCCGGAGTGCCCCTCCCACACATGACGGCTGAGTGACTGGTATGTCTCTACTCCTCCCCTGCAGATCTCCTTGGCTTACAGACCTCTACCCTTCCCCGGTCATTTGCACACCTTGTAACTGTGTCTAGGATGGACATTTGGGAAATGTGTTTTGCTTCCATCAAAAAGATGTTAGTGTTCGTTTGTCCTTGCCTTGTCTATGTACATCTCCTGCTGTGACAGGGCCACCCTCATTCTCAGCATCTCCAGGCTTCGAAGCTCTGCCTCAGTTGTGTAGGAGACGACTGGGGGCAGGATGGCATTTGCCCCGTTTCCCCACTCACTATTAGAGCCGACCGGGCAAAGGCATCCTCCCTCTGGCCTCCATCGATCCCATGCTTCCCACTCTGATGGAAAACGGTTATTATTAGAGCGCACGCGTGAGCAACCATACCCTAAAACGTTTTCCTGCTTTGCTGCCTCAGCTTTAAATAGCCACGTCAGAATAGACGTCTGTAAAAGGCCACTCTGCAGGGGCCAGGGAAAGAGCTGTTAGACCACAGCTCTGTTTCCATTTCACGTACTGTATGTTGAATAGGCTGAATTATCTTATTATCACGTCACAAGATATGTTCTAAAAGAGCACATTCTTAGGTTGAATATACTGAATAATACATTCATCCCAGTCTTGTCAGGAAGACAACTCAACAGAAATCCATTGAAACGAAAATGACCCAGAGATGCAATAATAACCATAAACTGAAATATTATACGAGTACGAGTGGATTGTTACTTAGCGACAACAGAAATACGTAGGCCCAATGAGATGGAACATCTGCTCTCCTCTGCTCTCACACATTGATTGTCTTGCACTGGGAGTATAATAACTGTCAAAAATAATCAAAAATCCCCCTGATGTCAATACAGTGATTATAAGAGCTGTGAAAGTGGAACATCTCTAGGCGCTCAACATAACCCCAATTGTAGCATGAGAAGCAATGGAAATTCTCTCATGTTATATAATATACTGAGTGTGTTAACCCGATACACCAATTCAAGATGGGCGTCTCAATGAAACCACAGCGTCACACTTTCACACCTATGTCCAGTTCATTAAAGACTTCTCGCCCAGACAAAGTCATGGACGAAATGCACTTAAATAGACCTCTTTTAAGAAACTCATGTGAAGTTCACATGCAATTCATAAATATCTAAGACAGCGTCAACCAGAAAGCAGGGTGTGTGTGTGTGCGCGTTTGTGAGGGCATGAGATTGAGGTGGCTGGGAAGCGGGTCTGGGGTCCCTGGTGGTTTGTGTTTTGGGGATGGTGGGAATGGGACTCCCGATGTTTGTTTGTGATTGGA
>JAODUH010069240.1:5156-16609 GCA_027564835.1 Typhlichthys subterraneus
TCTGTCTGTTTAGCTGTCTGTCTGTCTGCCTGTCTGTCTGTCTGTCTGTTTAGCTGTCTGTCTGCCTGTTTAGCTGTCTCTCTGCCTGTCTGCCAGCCTGTCTGTCTGCCAGCCTGCCTGTTTAGATGTCTGTCTGTCTGCCTGTTTAGATGTCTGTGTGTCTGTCTGTCTGTCTGTCTGTGTGTCTGTGTGTCTGCCAGTCGATCGCTCAGAGAGGAAGTCTTGCGTGGATGACTTTCTTGCCAGAATAGAAGAGATTTAAACAAAGCAAGTTGAGGTGATGAGCCTGAGGCTACTGTTTTGGCCTGGCACACTCTGTCAACTAGCCCAAGGATGTATGTGCCCCCTCTGCTGTCTACCCCCATGCACACATGCACACATGCACACATGCACACATTACACACATGCACACATTACACACATGCACACACATGCACACTATACACACATGCACACATGCACACATTACACACATGCACACATGCACACATTACCCACATGCACACATTACACACATGCACACACATGCACACTATACACACATGCACACATTACCCACAGCAGAAATAGCATGAATCTGTGTTATGATGATTATTATGTGTGTGTGTGTAGTAGTCATGGTGAACAGACAACATACTGTTATAAATACAACAGCATCATCAGGTCTACCCTACTATATGTTCCACTTCATACTCTACATATCAACGCTGCAAAAACTGTATTTAGGAAACAAATGACTTATCTAGTGGCTTAAAATGTGTGCACCTTACCAAGTTATTTAACTTAGGGCCTCATGTACTAACGGGTTAGCGCCCATTTGTAGGCATCATTTCACTGCACTTTGTGCCTAAAAACATGGAGTATGTACGAACAGCAGGCACACGGCTGAAACACAATCCTGTCCGCTGAAGGAACACACATCACGCATGATGTGTGTTCCTCTTCATGCATGTGCAGTCATGGGAGGGTGGAGGGGAGAGAGCGATGCAAAGTGGGTTTTGCGGTGAAGATTTTCCACCTTTGAAAAGCAGGTGTATTCCTCGTTACCAGGGGAACCAAGCAGCAGCAACACAAAGACACAGGCCACGGAGAGACGTGCGCAAAGATTAGATTGCTTTTGTGTTGTTAAAGTAAATGTTTATTCCACTTCTTTATCTAGAATTTCATCACCCAAACAATTACTTTGGGGAAGAATTATGTTACCCTGACATGTTTATTGACGATACATATAACTTATCTTTTACTGAGTCTGCTGTTCCATTGCTTTCGAGCACCACAACTTACGGCTGGAGCATAGAACAGACTGCTCGCCGTGTTAAGTTTAGAGGGTGGTGCCAAGCGCAGGTCATGTGATCAGTCACAGGTTTAGTACATTCAACATAAAATGAGACAGCACAGCGTGCACTATTTGCGGTCTTTTACTTTTGCACTTTCTAACATACGTACTTGATGCCCTTACTGCGCTGGAAATTTGCTTGTTTTAAGCGTAAACAAGCTCATAATATTTTTGCCCTTTTTGTCTCTTAAAATAACCTTATATGCAGCCACCAAGCTTAAACATGACCTAAGCACATGAAGTAAACACACGTCATCGGGCGTAAGAATCTCATGTACCTGTTGAGAAGGTGTTTCCTCTAAAAAAACATCTTGACTGACCAGAATGTATCATTCAGAGCTAACAGTATCACCCGACTCAGGTTGCCGGCTAGCGGTTATCTTAGCTAAAGATAAACCGTTAAACCGTTTTAAAATGGTTATTTTTGCTGGAAAACGGTGGCCATTTTAACATAGTGAGTTTTTATTGGTCGACTCCCTTTTGCAGTCAGCCTCACGTGGCCATTCGAGGAACTGCAAAGTCTGGCATTTCCCCCATTAGATACATTTCTCAGCACCGGAGGTCCCCACTTGTTCGGACCCAGGGTGTCGGCGCTCATGAGCGTCAGCGAGCGCGGGCTGACACACAGCCTGCTTCTGTGAGGCATAGCAGGAATTTCCTGTTTGGATGTCCCCACAGGAGGGGGTCACGGAACATCTGTCTCTGTTTGTTCAGCTTGGCCATCAGAACTGGCCCATGTAAAAGGAGATCTAAACGAAAAATAATTCACTTTTCTTTTTTTTTTTTTTTGCACAATCCCTAGATATGTTGGGCTCTATGCAGTGCTGGTTATCTCCACTAGATGTCACTGCTGGCTCAGGGCTCTGGGTCCTATTTGAGTCAGTGTGAAGGGCTGTGAGTCTGGAGTCGGCATGTTAGACAATGCTTCAGCCATTCAGAGCTCAAGGGGAGAAAATTAAATAGAGACACACGTTTTCTGATATTATACTCTTATTTAAGTGTGTGAGATTAATATCTCCTATAGTTTTAAAGTATGTAAATTACTTTTAAAGGAGATGTTTTTAGCTATTTATCTATTATATACACTGAAAAAAAATTATAAACGCAACACTTTTGTTTTTGCCCCCATTACTCATTAGCTGAACTCAAAGATCTAATACTTTCTCTATGTACACAAAAGGCCTATTTCTCTCAAATATTGTTCACACATCTGTCTAAATCTGTGTTAGTGAGCACTTCTGTTTTGCCAAGATAATCCATCCACCTCACAGGTGTGGCACATCAAGATGCAGATCAGACAGCTTGAGTATTGCACAGGTGTGCCTTAGGCGTTTATCATTTTGTTCCGTGTATTTATATTTATCTGTGGGTTGCACACAGGTGTTATGACACCTGTGTAAATCAAGCTTTACATCGCTAACGGGCGTTGCAGTTAAGCTAGCGAGTCATCGCATGTTGTGACACCACTAGCACGCCGCAGACACGCTAATGGCAGGTGACGGCGGCTCACAGGATGCGGGCCCGAGCTGCTGCCAAGCAAACGTCCATCCTGCCTTGTGTCTTTCCTGTGCCTGAGGTCGTTAGCTTGTTGTTAGCTCCGCTGCACAGGACGCACGTGGGGCTACACAGGGCACGGTGAGAGGGGGAGCTAACGATTAGCTTCCTCCCAAACATCCCCGCGGCCTTGTTAGGGGAGGGGTAGAGAGCGCTTTTGTGGCCGGCTGGCGTCTGCCCGTGAAGTACTTGTCGTTCTCCTGCGTTGTTGTTGTCATCTTTTCAAATTAACGAACTAATGTTCTAGCAATTGCTGTGAATGGGTTATTGTGTGGTGTGCGAATAGGCTCGATGACAAGCTGCCCAGAATGCACTGATGACGCCAAGATTAGAGTGAACATTTTATTTGGATTGTTTAACTACTTACTCAGCACTGATAAATACACACAAATACACATTTGCTTCCAATTTAATATTAAGTGAAGTCTATTTCCAAATATGCATTGTAAAACATATGTAATAAGAGGGCAGAATTAGTGTTTTTACTCCACTAACCATGAAACCCCTTAGTGGAGAGGAAGTTTCTTTCATTCATCCATCCATTACATTCAACAAAAACAAAACAAAAAGATTCTTTGAATCTGAACGCCAGCATGCACCCACATGGGATCAACACTGCCCCTTGTGGGCATAAGGGGCATAGGTACACACTACCACTTTAAGCTGTGACTTTAAGCTCTAGACTCATAAGATGGAATGGTACAAACACAGCAGGAAAAGTTAATGTATCTCTTTGAAACCAAGCTTTGGAATGTTGGCTTTAAAACAAGACTAGCACTCAGTAACAATGCTTTGTAACAGTAACAAGACGGCAACATTACCAAGACTTTGTAACAGTAACAATATTTTGTAACAGTAATTAGACGCTGTAACAGGCACAGGATTTTGTAAAAGTAGCAGGATTTTGTAAAAGTAGCAGGACTTTGTAACAGTAACAATGCTATGTACTGTAACAGTACTATGGCCCTGTTACAGTAACACGATTGTAACAATACTACGTAACAGTAACAAGGCACTGTAACAGGAACAAGGCGTTGTAACAGTAACAATACTATGTAACAGAAACAATACTATGTAACAGAAACAAGGCGTTGTAACAGTAACAATACTATGTAACAGAAACAATACTATGTAACAGTAATAATACTCTGTAACAGAAACAAGGCGTTGTAACAGTAACAATACTATGTAACAGTAACAATACTATGTAACAGAAACAAGGCGCTGTAACGCTGGACTGCATGCATCATTGTTGACATGTTTGTTTCAGAGCCGTGTTTTGACTTCGGCCTGCCCGCTGTGCTGGGCATTGCGTTCGGGGGGTTCCTCATCGGGGTCCTGCTCATTGGAGCGCTGTGGTTCATCAGGATCAAGACAGGTCAGTGAACTCCTCACTACACGCCCCGCAGAGGGACACCCCTGGCTCCATGTGTGGTCACCATAGCCTCCAACACATTGTTGTGTGGGTCTGATGCGGCCAGACCGACTACGAAAACAGAGATCAGAGGAGTTGGCATGACAACACACACAGGGAGTGTGATGTCATCCTCTGCTCAGGACACCATCACTCCACCTTCACATGCTGATGTGTTAATGTACTGATGTGTGTCTGTAGGATACCCAGCTGGTCTGGACATGAGCTCCACTGCTGCAGGTCTCCACGGTGAGGACAAGTGTGTGTGTGTGTGCGTGTGTATGAATGTTCATGTGTGTATGTGCATGTATGCATGTGTGTGTATGTGTGTGCATGCGTCTGTGTGTCCTGCCATCTCTGACGGCCGTCCTGCGTTCCCAGGGTGCCCGTGCTGGCGGGCCAAGCGGCAGCCCGTGCCCGCCAACCCCTCCCCCTCGGAGAACAGCAGTGCCAATGCCAGCATCGGCAGCACCCAGAGCACCCCCACCAGTAGCCTGGCCTGAGGCCTGCCCGCAGTCCCGCCGCTGGCCACTAGAAGCCGCTGTGTTGGGGTTGGTGCAGACGGCTTAGATTAGTCACATTTGTCCCCTGTCAAACTATTCACTGTGGAGCAGAAGCACACTTCTTGTCTGCTGGAGGGGAGGGGGGGGGGGGGGGGGCCGCCCCCGCCCATTGGCTCCAAGCAACAGGAAAAACAAAGCATATCCCCCAAGAACTAACAGGAAATTCGTTGCATTCCTTTCATGCGATTGTGCTTATGTGATGTCGGCACAATGAGATTTAGTCGAGGGAAAAGCCAATCAAAAGGCTTGACTTGAAAAACAACATTTGTATTCAAACATACGTAGAAGCCCTTTGTTTAAGCCACGATCAATACGTTAAGCGCTATTGGCTACAGGAATTAAGGGTTTAGTTGGGGGAGTTTGGGGGGGGGGTTTAGAGTAGGAACATCACAGATATCCAAAATGTTGCCGTGTTTTACACATCTGCCCTGTCAACAATCTGTGTAAACAATAAGTAAAAGCTACCTCCTTTTGAAGAGTTGGGTTTAAACTTAGTGCTAGATTTGTTCTTGAATAACATTTCTTTTTGACCCCTTGTCACACGAGTCAGGTCAAAAATAACAGAAAACTTTTAAAAACAGTTTACACAAGACCCAATGTGAATAGGTGTTACTGTAATAAATGCAAGATATAGAGAAGTATACTTTTAATTTCTCATTAATGATAAATCCCTGAATTCTAATGACAAAATAGTAAAAAATTACAGTTTCTGTACACAATAAAAATAGTTTTCATATTTAATAAAATAAAAAATCATATTAATGTTGACTCAAATAAGTGAACAATTTGTATTTACTGTAAAACAAGGCAAAGACATAATTATTCCCATTAATACAGCTATTATTATTGTTTACCTTGTGTACAACCTGTGCTCTAGTTCAGCAGTTATTTCTTCATGAGGAATCATGTTTGTTAAATGTGGGTCTATTATCTATTGTCAAATATAGAATCATGTTTGTTAAATGTGGGTCTATTATCTATTGTCAAATATAGGCTGCATCGGTGGCTGATTGCCAGGTTGAGGGTGTGCAGTTGCATGCTGGGAAACCTCCGTGTGTAGAGTGTTTGTCTGTAGACTGACGGTTGAACCGTGCTTGTGAATTAAAAGGGAACCTAATCTATCTTTAAATGTACAAATGTAAATGTATTATTGGTTACCTCTAAAATATTTTCATTACAAAGCAAACTGTTGTGTAAATATGCAGAGAATCCCCCCATGTTTTCCAGTGCCTCCGGCATATCTATAAAAGCACTGTAATTGTCATTCTGAAAGCTTCCGTATATTTGGTAACTTACTTTTACTGAATATAAAGTATAAGTTTTGCCCTTCCAATCAGTGACAAGACAGTTTCAGTAATTTATTCATGTTGAAACTCACTTCCAAACATGATCAACACATGGATTTTGCTGCACTGTATTTGTCAAAACTCTATATTTTCAACATATTTTATTATGCATTCATAATGCTTTCTCTGTGTGTGTGTGTGTGCGTGTGCGTGTGTGTGAGAGAGAGAAAAACAAAACAAGATACAGGAGAAATTGCCACTTGAGTATTTGTGCAATATAACAAGATACGGTCTTCTATGGCTTTACAGTATGTAGAGCTATTGTATATTCACACTAGTATTTACTATTTACTATTTTTTACATCTTGTTTTTAACTAGGACTTTTCCTCATTAATTAACTGCACTTCAAACGTTTATTGTACATCATTGTCTAATACTATATATATATATTATTTAGTTACCTTGTAGCGGATTCTTCGCTCTTATAGCCTTATTCTATTAATTTTATTGAGGTAACCACTTTCAGCTAAACTTTTAAGCAACACAACTTCTTCAGGTTTACTGTTGCAGTGCTGCTGTTCCTGCTGATTTCAGACTTTCTGCTGCGGCCTTGGTATTATACTGCCAGCGTGGCTGAATCTTTCAACATATATTTACACCGTGTTGGAGGCTGACTGGCAGAAGAACTTTCCACTTTTATGTCAACCATTTGCCTTTACTTGGGCTAACTCAAAACAGTGAAAACATGGTAGCTAATGAGTATAGCAGCTGTGGTATTTGTTGACATTAGTGATAGTGAAGGACAGCTAGCAAGCGTTTGACAGTTATTATTCTTTTTTGTTGCATTTTTTTAAGTAGCATGTATTGTCTAGCAGTGCTTTGGTTATTGGCTGTCGCCACGCCAACGCAAAACTATGAGAAATCAGACAAGCTGTCAGCAACTCTAGTGTTAACCCCACGCTGCCTTGTCCAACCTCTGACAGCATTGAGACGCAGCCAGATCTCCACACTGTGTGTGTGTGTGTGTGTTTGTAGAAATGTTTAATAGCAACACCACTCCCACACGCCTGAATATATCTCTGCGGTGCCATTTATTTAGGGTGTGGGGGAATGATTACACCGTATGAGTCGCACTGCGTTTAACGATATGCTTTTTGGTTTGTCGTCACACTTTAGGAAAGCATAACCGTTTATTAAAAAAAGGAAAACAGTTATGCTTTACGTAATTATTTTTCTCTGTGCGTATATAATGTCCATGATTAATATGGCGTCCTTCAGATAAGTTCTCACCGAAGCCGAGAGATGGTTCCTGGTTGTCGTGGCTCTGTCACGTATGGCAACAGCATGAATAGGGTCCAAATGTAGCCAATCACAATGCCACTACATATTACATATGAGCCTGTTGTTGTGGTGGTGACATGTCATTTAGCGATGTTTTCATCTGTTTTAAACCATTGTTTCATTTAAATGTAATATGTTTTATTAGTGTATCAGTGTCCCATAACTGACAATGTGCCGTTGGGTTCAAACCAATTTGAAAAGATGTATTTTATTACTATGACGGAGCAAATAAAACATGTTTTGTGTGAAATTATCTTACAGTAATAAAGGGAATAAGACAAACATTTGGCTTGTGATTTTAATGCGATGGCAGCTGAATATTCGCTGCCTCGGAGATATGATATCGGGGAAGGCAAAAAAAGCACCCTGGGGTGAAACAAACCCAGTATGTGCCCTCTTGGGTGGGAGGACAACAACATCATCAGTGAGTAATTATAAGGTAACATGCTGGGTAGACACCTTCACAGCCCATCCAACAGTTCTAGCTAGCTAGTAAGCTAAGGCCCCAACAGAAGCTCTCGTTATCAGCCATCTCTTCTCATGTTTCCAAGGACGCAGATTACATTGCTCCTTGGCTGCTCCTCTCCCTAATGGTGGCCTAACGGCCCTGCAGGAGTAACTGCTGCGTATGGATGCTGTAGCACCAATGGTAACAAGGCATCAACGGGCCCCAGTGCAGAGTGGTCGAAGCAGAGGGTTAGTCCATCTCTTTACAATAACTGCAGCAGCCTAATTTGAAGCAAGCAGTTTCTATATTTAGCCTACTTTAAACCGCAACAGCAAAATGCACTATCTTATGCCAAACACTAGTATGCAGGAGTAGCGTACAGAAAAGCATTTAAGGAGGGAATATACCAAGACATATATATATATATATATATATATTGTCTTACAATCGGCTATGGATTCAAGTCAAACATCAACGATGAAACGCATCAGCACGCCATCATTATTGTTGATGGCCAGGGTTGAGTAGGTTACTTTTTAAATGTAATCCATTACATTTACTATTTACCAGACAAAAATGTATACTCAACATTTTTTGATTACTTAAATTTGTAAAATAATCAGATTATTTTACAGTACTTTACATTACTTCACCCCTAAACATTGTTTTTTGAAATGCCATCCAAATCAATTTACTGTGTTGGTGCACCAAACCTTTTTATTTTTTATAACTGTTTATGTTGCTCAGTGGATTACAGTTACATTTTTTTTAAATGTGTTACAAGTAACTGATTACATGTAATCAGTTACTTCCCAACCCTGGTAAGGGGCACCATTGACAAGTGAAAAGTGGTTGATCAACAGTAAATACATGTGATGAAGTTGACCTTAAACGCACTGTCCGGGCTTCATGCTGTTCCACATCCAGCTGTCATTCTCAATGAATAGCAAGCTCAGATAGACGAACATCATAGAAGCGCTGCAGGTGTGCACAGACGCCCCCTTGTGGTCAACGACAGCACTATATGTTCATCCTGGTTTAGGTTTGAAGAGCCCAAGCCTGCACCCTGCCCTACCCCTCCCCCCGTACAGAGGCACTCCAGAGAGCCTGGAAGAACAGAGAGGGTTCACACATCTGCATTGATTTATGGAAGGAGGGGGGAGGGACTTTTCACTCTTCATGCAGACCAGAAAGAATGTTCTGGACCCAGCGTTCCATGCAAGTCAATGGGGTGTTCCATGGATTTCACCACAATATTGTCCATTATTCATCTCTGGGGGCGATAATGGGTATTTTGAGTATATAACATTAATTCCCCAAGTACCTACGATCAGTCTGAGGCCACCATGGTATTTCTGCACTGAACTGTTTTGAGATCAATTGTTTCAGGGCCATGGCGGATTCAGCTGGGCGTTGCCGTTGGTGACACGTCCACTTGAGAGACGAGAAGCGTTCCATTGTTGCTTCCACTGAAATGCGTTACAGCGCTCCATCTTTGCTATTATTCTGTGGTCAAATAATCTGTCTGGACACGACATGTCATGCACAGTTTCAAACGTAAACAGAGAGCAGTGACGGGGCGTTTGGCACTCGGGCGGGGTAACCGACTTTGCACGCTAACATATAGCAACACAAAAAGGAATATTGACTTTTTATTCCTTTTTTTTTTGGGAAAAGGAAAGCATTACCATGTAATGGAGACATTTATTTTTCTAAATTTCTCAGAGAAATTTAGAAAAATAAATGTGGTTTCATAACAAGAGCCTTTGAAGGGATTGAGTCTCTCTCTCTCTCTCCCTCTCTCTCTCCCTCTCTCTCGCTCTCTCTCTCTCCCTCTCTCTCTCTCTCTCTCTCTCTTCCTCTCTCTCTCTCTCTCTTCCTCTCTCTCTCTCTCCCTCTCCTTCTCTCTCTTCCTCTCTCCCTCTTCCTCTCTTCCTATCTCTCTCTCTCTCTCTCAGTGGAAGCTATACGGCCTCTGTCACCCTACTTATGCAATGTCAGAATCGGAACTTAGACGTAATTATGGTCCAGATTGTTATGGAATAAACAGTGTAGATGCAATAATATTAAGAAGATCCAGATGTTAAGGAGTATGATCCTCACTGTTATGATAAACTTTCACTTGAGGAAATTTGGATAATGGTAAAATCTAGTTAGAGTACATGATTAACCTTTGACCCTAAAACACACGTTAATTTAATGAGAAAGGCATTAAGGGGTAAAGCATAAATATGAACTCTAAACCCATGGAAAACGTTTGCCTAGCGCTGAAACACATTTCACACACGGGTGTTCCTGCTGTGCACTAGTAAAGACTTCATTATCCAGCCAAATATAATGCTTCTATAAATCCCTGTCAAACACACCTCTCTCAGAAACGATGATGGGAAATCTCCCAACATCGACATCAGCTGTCGAAATGTGTTTATTTTAATCCTCTGTGCTTTAAAACACCCTTCCTTTAGTTGTGGTTGCCTCTTTCCCATCTCATTAAAAGATGCTTGATATTTTCTAAGTATAGAATTAATTCCTCTCTGGCGAAACATCTTAGTATTTCTGTGATTGGCAGGGCAGATCAACGATTCACATGAACATTTGACAGAATTATTAACTTGGATGGCTGCAGTGCTTTGGGCAGCACACATACCTCATGAATTCAATCTGAAATCAAGACGTTTAAGGGACATTTGATTACTCTTTTTTTTTCTAACCAATATCACAATTTAAAATGTTGTTATTTTGTTAAAAGCTCATATTTTCCATTACAAATAAACATATTTCCATTTAACGCAAATGCATTTAATTAAAGGATCCTTTAAAAAATGTAAATAAAACAGCTCTCATTGTTTTTCTGCCACTAGAAGAATATGTCAAGTAAAAGCTTACAGCATATAATTTAGGTCAACAATGAAATGTAATAACACATACAAATGAATAAATCTGATTTACATTTTTTTTTAGGAAGCACAACTTCCTGGGGGTTTTCTGGCATATTCTTGGACGACTGCACACAGTGTGTGTGTGTATGTGTGTGAGTGTGTATATGTGAGTGTCCGCGTGCATGTGTGTGTGTGTGTGTGTGTGTGTGTGTCTCCCCTGTGAGGTTACCCACTCTGAGTAGACCCTCGTTTAGCGGGAAACAAATGGCGAATGAAAAGACATGAGTATCCGTGTGTTAAGCACAGGTGTGAGTGTAATAATGCGTATCAGAGAAGGGGGGCTTTTAGCCCTGGCAGTAGTGTGGGTGTAGAGAGAGAGAGAGAGAGAGAGAGAGAGAGAGAGAGTCCAGAACAAATTATGCTTCTAATAGAACGTTGAAAATGTGTGTACTGTATTTACATGTTTCTTTGTTCTTTCTGTTATTTTATCTTTTGAAATAGCTATACTTTTCTGGTAAATAAATATGAAATTGTGATAGTGTACTATCTATCTATCTATATATCTATCTATCTATCTATCTATCTGTCTGTCTATCTATCTATCTATCTATCTATCTATCTATCTATCTAT
>JAODUH010069251.1:0-16608 GCA_027564835.1 Typhlichthys subterraneus
CCCCCCCCCCCCCCCCCCCCCCCCCCCCCCCCCCCCCCCCCCCCCCCCCCCCCCCCCCCCCCCCCCCCCACCACACACAATGCAGTGGAGGTTATAAAAAAAACGCTGCAGGTAAAAGTGTAGATTTGAACAGTAATACTTTCACATGACACTATTATGTACCAAAACACACAATACATTCCCAAAGATATTTCTGCCAAGATATGTGTCCTGGTGTCAATGTCAAGCCAAGTCAAGTCTGGCTAAATAAAGGAAAAAAACCTTCATTCCATTTAATGTTATATTGGGGGAAGAAACAGATATATGAGGGCCAAAAAATGCAAGTATACAAGTATGCAGATAGTCTTCCTTAAAGAACCGTGGACTTACTGTTGAAGCAGTGTCAATATTGTAATCGCAGCATGCAGTGCTGAACCCAAGAATGAAAAAGGTTTTTCTTAGCATCTCTCCAATACGTTGTACATACCAGATGAACGGCATGCACAGATGCTTTTCTACCTATAGGGCCATTAGCCAATCGGGTTCATAAGGTCACATGGCGGCTCTCCTTGGCAATAATGAAGGTTGAAGTGTTCATTAAATAGCTCTGACGCAACTCCCAGGGTGAGTGGAAGGAGACCTGTCAGTCTAAACAGGAAACAGTGCAAATATCAAAGTAAAACCAACTAATCAGGAATGTGCCCGCAGCCTTGTCTTGGTGGCAGCTTCTTGGCAGCGTCATTGGCAACGGGCGAGAGGTGCTGGTTTCTCGCCGGTAACTTTTTCCGGCCGCATGAGACGACGTGGCGGTCTGACGTGAAATCCCGTCCAATTTGACACAGTACGTAATCTCCCCAGAGCATCTTTGCCGCGGTGTGCAGAGACAGGCAGTGGAAAACAAGGCTGGATGGCGAAGGGTGGGGGGGGGGGGGTCAAAATGTAAAACAAAAGCCCTTGGTCCAAAACTACACTGCAGGATCTTAAGATTTCTCCCAGCAGTCTGATTCCTTCACTGCCTCACATTGGCAGAAGCCCAGTGTAACATGCCTTTGTCATGATGTGGGTGAACTATGGGAACATGTCTTTTTAAATTATTATTATTGTGATTTTCTAGTCGAGACACTGACATGGTGTCAAGGCGCTGCCGCTCAAATGGCATTAATGATGCAAATGAGCCAGCGATGAAACATGTTAGGGAAACAATGTGGAGCAGATATTTTTCCTGAAAAAAATTAAACACTTTGTCTTCTAAGTGACTGCTCCATTATGCATAACACAAATCTAAAGTGCTACATTTTAAAGCTCTTAAAACAACTAGGTTGTTTGTTTTGATAGATATTAACACAGCAAGGGCCATTTATATTTCTATTGCACAATATGATATCCACCCTAAACTGCAATTTCATGAATCATTAACCCGTAAATGCATTGCTACTTTTACGGCAACAATCTAACCTCAGCAGCATAGATTAATATTATGGGCAACATTATGCGGGCAGCCACAATGCCATGAAAGCGTTGAATGCTTTGGGAGGTTTAGTTGTTTTCTGCTGTGCATGGAATTCCTGTAAGGGGAAGAATAATGTCACATGAAAGGGTCTTGTTGCCGTGTGAGATTTTAGTGGTGGCATGGAACCCTTGGGGCCTCATTATAAGGATCCCCAAAAACATCTTATGTCAAAGTGAGAAAACACTCTCAACTAAACACTGCATGAAGAATATAAAAGTGACTCAAATGTAGACATGTCATTATTTTACACTGTGCATCTTTCATATAATGTGTAATTCAAATTAAGGCAATCCCACTGTTGTAATGTACAGAAACCACTGTTCCACTACACTCATTTGAAAGAAATTAAGATTAGTTATGTATCATAGCCTATTTGTTGTAAATATTTTCCCTTTTATCTGGATGTGGATTGTGGAATGTAAGGCTTATTTGGTTTCCCTTTTCACAATGTGCTAAGACAAACCATTGCAAAGGGAACTAACAGCAGAGAGAAGTAGGTTAAGTTACTATAGACGGAACAAAGACACCATGAGGAAGGTGCTTGTAGGAAACCGTTAAAAAATATGTTATCTGCATTTCAAAAATGATATTGCTGAACACATTTCACGGCAATGTTCCTGAGAGGGTTCTGTAGCACCGACGTATTTTATTAGCATTTTTATTTCAATGACTGTCCAAATGAATTATAGTCGCGCTCATGAGTAATTGACCCGATGTCATCGCGTTATTTGAACATGAGACAAAAGGCTGGCATAACCACCCTCCACCACCACCACCCCTACCCCAGACCCTCCTGCGCAACACACGCACACACACACACACACACACACACACACACACGCACACAACAATAAATGCTGTATCACTACATTAATGGCAGCATAACTCAACGCAAAGCGCCCTACGACTCCAATTGTTTCATAACACACGTGGCAATCGACAAAGAACGAACCGTGTGACCAAAAATAGAACGCAAAGCATTGGAAAGTATAGCCTACTACAAATAGGCTATGGGCTGACTGTACCATTGCACACATAAGCAAAAGCAAACATGGACGCATGTATACAGTAGCCTATATCTCCTAAAATCGTGGGGAAAGTATAGAGCGGTCCACGTGGCGCTCGTTATAGTATAGACGTGTATCGCACAATTACATAAATTGTAAATATATAAAAAATAAAAATAAATAAGAAAAACGTCAATCGACTTGTGTTTAAAAAAAAACGACATGGACTGACTAAGCCATTCTACTGCAGCATCAACTGAGATGACAACGCACCAGCCCAGACAGCCTCGCCTCATAAAGGCGAAGCCGTTTCTTTTCACTCCCGACCTCAGAACATTATCCACTTTTGATTATAGAAAGGAAAAGTAATGTTATATTGTAAACTATAGGCCCAGTGATGCGACGTGGAATAAATAATCGGAATTGATCAAAAACGCAAAAAATATATCATAACAGATTATTCAATTTGGCTATATTGAACACATATTAACATACAGCAAATCATTTGCAGGTTTTCTGTAAATTGATTATTGGCCCATCTGACAAATGTAAGCAATGTGTCACTTTTAGTGCAATATGGAACAGAGCATTTCGACAAGCCTAAATCACGTACAGTATGGCTATGCTGTAGCCTATACTATTAGACTACTACTACTAATATCACCATTATCTACTACTATTATTACTAGGCTATATACTACTGCTACTATTACTCCTACTACTCCTACTACTACTACTACTGCTGCTGATAATAATAATATCAATTAATTTATCATATTACAACAAATATGTTTTCTATACACTAAATTCACGACATTTGGTTGTTACAGGCCTATGTCGTGCAATTTCAAATGACATGTTTATTTTCACGCATGCCTGAAAATAAGCCACCTAGCCTAGTATATAGCTACCGTCTCAAAACGCTTCGACTGGGCTGCCTTGCAAAAACAACCGCATGGCAGCTCAGTCTTAGCACTGACTCAAAGCATAACAGGATGTGGTAACGCTGTGTTTCACTCTTAAACCAGAGTTCACACCCCAAAACAATACACCCACAAAACATACATACACAGGGTACACAAACACAGCCCGGCTTCCTAGAGTCTGCCTATGCATGCGGTTATAGGGAGCTTTTTCCATAGCGATCCTGCGATTCTTGTAAGTTTCAAACTCAAGAATTTCATAACAATAGGCTGCGCTTAACACATATCCTACTGTACGGCCATCCAATACTAAGATAATAAAGTAAGTCGATAAAAAAACGATCATGCATCTCACCTTTTTATATTTTCTGCGTTTTCCAGCCTTTTCCGTTTCCCAAATAAGTTTTTTTTCTTCACATGATTACTTGCTGGTCGTTTCCTCAAGCCCCCTCTCCCTTTCTCGTGCAGGGATATGTATTTTTCTTTTCCGCTATACAACTCCGAAATCGCTGACTAACACAATAATATCAGCGATTACGTCTTTACTTCTTGTCCAAATGTCAGTGTGCGAGTTTGTGTGTGCGTGCGCGCGTGTACGTGAGGATTCAAGCGCGGCGTGCGGCTCCGTCTCCGCTGTTTGTTACACTCGACTGGAACGCCTACTCTGAATCGCTACATTGTTGACATTCGGCCGCTGACGTCACGAGCTCCCCTCATTCACAACATTAAAGCGCTACAGATTGCGTAGGTACCCCCGGGCAACGTGCGCTTACGTCCAAAAATGTCCGCAGTAGAAATAAGAGAATTGGACTAGCGGGTGCACGCTTTCCCTTACAGTAGCTCTCCATACACATGGTAATATGATGAATAATATTACAATTACAATAATTTCACAAAGCAAGAATGACCACAAGCATAATGTAATTACATAATAATAAAAATAATAATAATAATAATAATAATAATAATAATAATAATAATAATACATAAATCTATAATTTCCAAACATAAGACTACTGTAAGAAAAATATAATTCTAAGAGAAGAAAAGAAAAAAATCTGAAAAATTGATAAACGGGGCAAAGGTGGCCTTGAATGGCCATGCATTACATTGGTATTGGGTGAAGGCAATGGACAACGCTTATTTCTAAGCATAAGTACTGGCCGCACCTTTTGAAACATATTCCTTGTAACAAAACAGTCCTATGCAGTGTTTTCTTATATATTTTGATATTCTTTACATGCTCTTCTCAAACACAAAGATCTTTGGTTTCTCCCTGTAACAGTAAAGGCAGCCTATTAACTGCAAAGCAATGTCTCTGAAGCAACATCAAAATATGTAATTACCCTTGTAAAGGAATACAGATATAGATTTTCCACACTAGATAACAATTCTGAAGCACAGATTCACAAACAACTTCATTGAGGCTTGTGCTGAACTACTTGCAACTTGCAATTAATATGCAAGTAAAATTATTTGAAAGTCAAATGTGACAAATCTCATCTGTAGAAATAAGGAACAATAGCGCCTTATTTCTACAGATGAGATTTTACACCACTAATAAGTGGTGTAAATCCAAGACATCTAAAGCTTTCTAATAGATCACCTACTGTATGAGTAGTGAGGCTGCAAAGCTGAATCCAGGGCCTTGACAATCAGTAAGTGTCATGGCTGAGGAGGCTTTACTCTGTTGGTTCTGCAGTACTCTGGCTGTCAACAGGTTATTTGCTAAAGATTGCAAACAACATCTCCTTATATCGCCATGAGACAAGCAAGTAACATTGCAATAGCCTGTCTAAACAAACTGTAAAAGGTGCTGTTCCTGCTGTTTCATTTCAGTGTGGTTACGCTTTCATTACAAAGTTAGTTTACGATTATTAACATGCTCTCACACACACACATACGTGTGTGGCAATGGCATCTCTCTTTGGCTGAGGCTGGGTGTTGGACACACAAGGAAGGAGGTGTTTGAGGGGAGTCTCAAACAAGATGGCATTGCCTTTTCCGCGCACCATGTTTTATGTCCGGTAGTCTTCTTATTAGATAATATAAGACTCATGTGAAATGTATGCCAGAGAAAAGCATCTGAAGGAGGGCTGATGGGTGGCTGGTATGTATCTCTCTATAGGGGAAACTGTTTTAGAACCTTACCTTTCATCATAATGACCAGGCAATTGAGAGCAAATCATGTTTGTCTCATGCTATCTTTGCTAATCCCTTCATTCATTATGTAGATGTCGTTTTTTCAAGACAATGAAGTGAATGGAGATGGACAGAAAAACAAACATCAGCTTTTGGAAAGACTTGGGCTAGGGAGGGAACCTGCTGTAGTTAAACAAAGGTCCCGTATTGCTTTAAATCGCTACAGTGACTATAACTCTGTTCTCGCATGATAAATAATTACATGTAATTAGCCCTCTCTACACTAGTTTGTCTTTTACTCGAATTGAATGTATGTACTTGAATGTAGAGTTCAATCACATGCATGCAAATATAGACTAACCTTCGTGCTTTTACTTAATTATGGTTGAGGTGTATTTATTTGAAAACACATTACATTAAACAATCTGCTTGCAGCATGTGCCATGGGAGGGATGGAAGCCATTTACAAAAGGGTTGCACAATGTTCATTGTGGTCAAGTTAGATAAAACAAACCTTTCTGCTGCTATAGATCGTCACTTGTCATTTATGTTTATGGCAATTTAGTTTATTTGGGCAGCAGGAAATCTAAGACACACACACACACACACTTTGCATCTGCTCAAATAGTGACTCACTTCAAAAGTGTTCAGTGCAAAATCCAAATAGCCAAGGTTCCAATGCAAAACCAAAGACTCAAAGAGACCCCCTCCCCAAAAAAAAAAAAAAAAAAAAGAGAAAAGAAACTCCTATGAGAATGGAGATGACTCATTTCGATGATTCACTGGGTTTGCGGTCACAGAGAAGGGATTCTGAGCCAAACACATCTTGTGCGATTCTGCTGGCTAAGGAGCGCAAGCCCAGGCAGAGGCACAAAAGACGTAAATGCAACTCCGTTGTCAGCCAACAGCCACGGGACTCCAAGCCAAATGCCTTTGATTACATCAATTACGGCAGCACCACAGCGCGCCAGGGACAAGCTAACCGCCATTCATAACCTAAACGGCTAAGGTTACCTTCAGGACAGTTCATAATACTGACACTAAATACAGACATCTTCAAACAAACACGGCAGATTATCCAACAAAGTGTCTTCTCACACGTGTGTATGCACAGCAACAGCCAGGTAAGAACTAAACAGATACAAAATAATTGTTTAATAGCCAGAAATGCCATAGATATTTTGAATTATCATTTTATTCCCAAAGAGCTATGTTTGACCGGTGTAACAGGAAGAGACTTTAGGTCAATCTGGGCCTGCGGCTTACCACAACACCTGACAGACTTTGTTATTCTCCAGCTGGCAATCTGTCTGTGCGTCTATACTGTACGTAAGACTGAAAGATAAACATGGCGGCATTATCAGGGCAGGCTGTTTACTGTGTGTTTATCATGTGTGAAGTGTCTGCTGGCGGTCGTTTAAACAGCAAGCCAACGTTTCACCACATAAACACAAACCTTAAATCAGCCACGCAGACACAAAACAACCACAGTCAGAGAAACAGCTACTGATGGATTCAATCTGTGAATCTAGGGGGGAAACCATGTATACACATATAGTGAGGTTATATGTATATGTACTATAGGCCTGCAGTCATACGTCGAAAAAAGTCTCAAGCCTCTCATCAGGACAGAAAACAGAGCTTATATATTCTTATATAATATATTATATATTACAGCAATGGGACCTGGGATATGTCTTTAAGCTACTTGTCCTGTCTGTGTCTAAAGAGTTTTGACAATCCTCTAAAGATGGCCCAATGAGTGAAACCCCCCCCCCCCACACACACACACACACACACACACACACACACACACTGGAGCAAGTAAACAAACACACGCACACACACACACAGTGAATGGGGAGAGTAGATGAGTCATCACTTCTCTGCTTGTTCATCTGCCTCGGTCTGCTTCACATCCGTTACCCCCCCATACGCACAGACACACACACAGACACACAGAGGTCTTCACCACAGGCATACTTCACCAATTACCTTTTCTGTGCTCTTGCCCACATGCTTGTCATTCACATGGGGCACTAATAACAGGCTGTCGTAGTCTGCTCGCCTCTGTCTCTCTCTCGTGCTCTCTCTCTAAGACACACACACACACACACGCCTACAGTACAAGCCCATTGCCTGTACAGTGCACAATACTGTGACTGCATACGCTGAATGTGATTTCACTTTGACACATTGCATTAAGATCTGACAAAGATATATAGTGACGTGACGTACAAGGGCGTTATGGACAACTTCGCCTGCAGGGGGTATGTGGAGAACATTGTTTGTTCAATTGCAAAGCGGTATACAGTATGTTCTACAGAGGCACATGGCTGTTTGAGGTACAGGTAGTGTGTGAAGTGTAAGAGCATGTCAATGCCATTTCTCAGGATTGTTCCCTCATAAGAACACTCATGTTTCTCTTGTCCTGGTAGCAAATTGTTGCTCTGTCATGTGGAGTGGGAATTGAATTAGTAGAATACACTCGACTCCTTATTGCTGACTGCGTGGAGTGTTGGCCTGTTCCTCTCTCAAAGTGTGAGAGCATATATACACGCCAGTCTATTTTCAGTGACTCCCAATAACTGCACATTAAACAGGCAATACGAAGCCTATGAAACGGTTTCAAGAAATGTCTATTCAGATGCAGTTCATCTCATGGCTCAGTTCATGAGAATAAAAATAATTCTTAGAATTTTGCTTTATAAAGGAGGCCAAGGTGACAACACTCCCCCAATAACTGTCATTACCACCCTTTCTAAATAACCCATGTGGGAATTATGAGTTATAAATGAGTGATAAATGAGTATGATGTAATTAAACACTACTACACCAAAAACAAATTAATTTATAAAGCCAATTAGTACGCTATTCATTTGAACTCAGCTAAAAATGTGTAATTCACACGTTTCACATTAGAACATTAGGCTTTGTCTTTCTAAAATATTTGACTGTAGCAGAGTTAAGTCCTTAAATAACAGCCCACAGCCACTTTGAAGGGCACCCAGGGATTCATGGAGATTAATGCAATCCTAACTGGCACAGAGCAATTTATAGACCCACATGCAAGATATTATGACCCGGATTCTGTCCATTATTAAAAGCGGCAGCATCTCACTACTGACGCTAGCCTATTTATGTCATCCAGTTTCCATGGCTACCATGCCATAGACATAATTGAATGTACATGGTTCATATTCAACATCAACTTTCAGCAGAAACAAGATGGATAGTACTACCTTACATAGCTACAGTTCAGGATTGAAAAGGCATCTCCTATAGAAAGAGATTATTAAGGCAAAACATAGGATATCAATACATCTCTAGAGCCATTTACAATTGATATACTGGGAACAATTGTGATCATGGCTGGTCAAGCGATTTGGTTAAGAAGCGATCAGATAAGTGGTTTGAAAATAGGCTGATCAAATGCATTTAAGCAAAGGTCCCAAAACCACCCCAAAAAGGTTACAAGATGCTTTTATTGTCATCATCCTGAATTTATTTAGAAAATTTCTAATAATGATATAGTAATGATCCTTATGATTTTCTAATGTTAAAATGCACCAGTCCAGTTCTTATGCTTATTTCTATGCTGTTACAAAAATGTCAAAAATCATGAACTTTAAGCACCACTGATCTATGTGTTAGTTAGTTAGCGTATCTGTTAGTTAAGGGCTATTTCCACAGATGGTGCTCATAATGTTAAGTATAGCTATGTTATATTTTGATATAAGAAGTCATAGAACAGCAACTAATACACGGGCATAGAGAATTTAAATTAAATTGATATACACTATATGTAATGCTGAGCTACACTGTACACCTGTTTTAGCTGAGAGCAATTAAATAAGGTTACCTCTCTCAATGTGAAACACACACACAGGGAAGACAACAGCTTTCCTTCCTTAATCTAACAATTCCTATCCACTAAAACAGACCAACACCAATGTCCTTCTGAGAACAAAGGGGAGAAAAGCAACAAAGCCGGGAACAATAAGATATTCTGCTCTTTTAAATATTATAGTCCAGATAGGACTATAATTGTCTGAGCCCGTGCACAGACAATACCTGGCTGCACATTAACATGACATAATTTCTCCACAATGAAATGACTCACTTGTGCCCTGTCAACTTCAAATGCAACTCCACATAACAGCTATTGTGAGGCAAAAACAAGCCGGTCAGCTAGGTAATTGCACTGAGAAATAAAAACCCTTACAGTGGTGTTTTTCACTTTTGAAAGAAATGTATTAACTTCCAGTGGCCTCTTTTAACAAAAGGTTGGACAGATTTGTGTTTGATTAATTCCAGTCATGTTTTATAAGAGCATCCATTAATATACAGTAATCAATAAACCAGACAAATGAACAATTCAGCACGACATAACAGGGATCACGTTTGATCCACATCTCTCAAATGCTGAAATATTTGCTTTCTTTGTCTCAACTAAGCAAAAACACCCATGCAACTGCTCAATACTGAAATTGACTAGATCTTTTGCGCCACCTTGTGTCTAAATATAGAAAAACGGGAGTAAAAGCGTGTGCCCCTGCCGAGGCTATTTTTACTTCTAGTTCATAAAAATGATTAAAAATTAAAAACTCTCCAAAATATACCCCATGGTAATTCAAAGCCTGCAAATGGTAAATGGTGTTAATGCATTATTAATAAAAAACAAGTACGGTACTGAGCTACACTGTTCCTATTTAAATACTTCATATTTTGTATATGCACTTAAAAACATTCAACACTCCAACATACCCTGTATATTTGAGCAAGTCTACAGTAGTGTTTTATTTGAGAAAGTACTGAGAAAATACAAAATGTTCTACTTATTTTTAAAATGTTTGATTTAAAATGTTTATAAATACTAGAAATACCGAAACATGCAATATCACAAAATAAATTTAAAAAAATCACTCAATGATACAATCATGCATTCTCTGAATAGTATGCATCTTTCAACAATCCATTTATTTTGTAATAGCTTGCTCACTGTTGCATACCTAATTTCCTAATAATCTAGGAAACAAACACAGTATAAGGGTAGCATAAATGAATTGAGAACATAAAACTCAATTAGGGTATTGATAAAAAATACAATAAAATGTTTCTAAAAGTAAGACTCTTTAAGTCTTACACTTTTAAAATTGCTTAAATGAGAAAAAAATGTTTTGTACATAATCTGAAGACCAAAATGATTGTGCAAACTGTCAGAGGGAACAGAAAACAGAAAAGAAAAAAAAAAAGATTACATCCAACAATTATTTTAAGTAGATCTCTACTATTAGCATAGATGTAAAGATATACTGGCAACCACTTCACATAAACACCTCAGTAGGTCACTGACCGAGACCCAACAATCACACGTCCATTACATAAAAAAGGCTGAAGCCTCTTTTGATGCGCTAAATATAGCAGAAAAACAAGCACTTAAAATGCATGGGAATTCAAAGGCAACATGTGAACTTAAACACAAATGATACATTGTATATGGATGTATAGGCTCCTCTACAGTGTTTCATCAGTGACGTTCCCCTGAAGGAGATAACATGGCTAATGCAAAAATTACACTTTCAGGGGAAAGTTTTAAAAAATCTCACACAAAACAATACTGAAGTCCATACCAAAATATTTTACCCTTTTTAGTAACCTGAACATTTCTGTTTCACTTGCTCCAGCTTGAAAATAAAAGGAAGCTTGTTGATATTTTATAAACAAAGAAAGTGAAAGAAGAAAATAACATTGAAGGGTCTAAACCAATTGACCAGCTAGTCTTGTTATCCACCACCATAGATAGGAGGTATCTCAGATCCGCCAAGTACAAGGCGTATCTGAGATACATCCTTCAGAACACATGGGAACTGAACAAGTCAGCTCCCTGGATATAGACCAACATGTCCGCTCTATGCATGGCGCTCATGCTTGCTGTGAAGCAGGGATTTGCGATACCAAGACATTTGGCAGAGGCGGGTATTTCATGGAAATAAAACTCCAGTAAAATAACAAAAAGCAAAAGACTCCCAACCTCATAAAAGGACCAGATTGAGGTCATAACTGACTTCAATCTTCAATCACACCGGGCAGAAGGTCCACAGACCTTAGTGATTGTTTGGTCTGTTGTTGCCCACTAATGTCCTGCACAAAATATGAACAGAGCATGACCAAGCACTTAATCAGAAGCAAAGGTCCCTCCGACAAGGCATGCATGCAGGAACACAGCATGATGCAGGTCTTCTGACAAGGTAGGCTTGGGAACAAGACCACAGAAACAATGGAGTGCACCACAGTGCAGACCTGTGTGTGTGTGTGTGAGAGACACAGGACCAGTTGATATGGCTGTGAAAGGAGAAGATGAGTGAGGAGGGCTCTACGGGGAAGGGGCAGGGCTTATAGGTTTGCTCTCTCCATCATGAGGTGCCTTGTCTCTTCTGTTGCTGGACGCGAATCAGTTCCAGCTGTTTTTTGCACTTGTGGTAGTAGGTGGACAGACTGTTGTTCTCCTCCAGGAGCTTCTTGTGCTCCTGCACCAGACGAGACGTATTCTGCTGGTCCTTCTCATCTTGGTCCAGCTCGGCAATGAGCTCTGTCCTGCACAGGCAAATTGCAGCAAGCGAGGTCACATCAAAACTACCAAAGGGTTCGCCAACAGAGAACACTGGGAAAACATGTCTAGGACTTTGACTAGCATTGGACACAGAGACAAATAGTCTTAGATGAAAACATTAGGTTCATCACATACAGTAAGAAAAGAGTTAGCCTGTGGAATGTTAGTTCATATATACAGTGATGGTTCTTCCCCAAGTTCAACCACATCACTAAGAGAGATCACCCACTCCAAGAGGCAGATTTGTATTAAGTGCCATGCGGATTGAAGTCAAAGAAGACGACGTTATTCTTGTGTGCAAACGTTTGAATGCCAACAGTTACGTAGCTTGTAATGTATGTTAAAACCGCGTTTACAATAGCCTACAAACAGCCATTCAAGTGACAATAATTCAATCCACATGGCTGGTAGTGGACAGTGGATACCACGGTGTGGTAATTCCAGTTTCTCGT
The DNA here is from genome assembly GCA_027564835.1 of Typhlichthys subterraneus. NCBI lineage: Eukaryota > Metazoa > Chordata > Actinopteri > Percopsiformes > Amblyopsidae > Typhlichthys > Typhlichthys subterraneus. The sequence continues at coordinate 12,627 of JAODUH010069251.1, forward strand.
CTAAATTAATAGTTTCAAACCGGCATGTGCACTAGCATTAAATCTACTTTGTTCGTATTAGATCCATTGCCTATGGGGAAGACGTTTTAGTTTAGAGAATTTGAGAATATGTGACACTTTCTCCCCCTTTTAAATCTTGCTGACTAATGTCAGCGCCAAATAGCTCTCATAAAATATTCATGTTCCAACGCTGCAGGGTCATACAATTCCTAATTTATATCTATTATTAAATATTTATTGATATATTTATGAAATATTTCATAATTCCTCCTTGAAACATTATCCCTATGCTGTGCGGTTCTGAAAGTTATATATTTTACTTTATGACGTTATTGTAATGCACACTGACAAACAAAACAAAAACACGACTGCTCGACTTAAAGAATCTCAGTCAACTGACAGGTCACAAACTGATTCAACTCATCGACTATCAGGGGGCAGCCCTAAATTAAGGAAATTCCCTTGAAAATTAAACACATTATATCCCCTTAATTGTAACTGTACCATTTATATTGCAACTACATGCACAAGCATAAGGCTCTATCAAGACTAAATACGTTGGCACTGCCAGTTGGAAGGCTTTGTGTTAATCCCAGGTCTAGACTAGAGGTGTTTGTAGGCCCAGGGCACAGAGTTGGCTCAAATCACCATGTTTACACACTTTCAAGCATCATTTTTACTGTGGCGTTAGATGTGCAGAAGTGATAGCTAGACTTACTTTCTCTGGATCAGTAAGGCGATCTCGGTTTGCACTTTCAGGTACTCCTGGGCCATTTTGCAGTGCTGTTCGAATACAGCCATAGACTCTTTGGAGTTGGGACAAGGAGCGAGAGGCTGGAAATTAACCATAGATGTTCATGTTAATTGACTGAAAAGCCATCTAGTCAGGTCCTCATTTAAAGAATAGTTAGAATGGTCTGTAAGCAGTAAAAGCAGATAACACACCTCTCAGACACTGTCAATGTTTGTTTACACAGATGCAATATGAATATGAATTAAAAGATAATCCCAAATCCCTACACTATTATGATAATACTAGCCCGTATGCATCCTTTGTCAATTTGATAATTGTGAGGGTAGGGATCTATCCATTAAAGCCTGCAGAATTTTAACAACTTCCATGTATGAATCACCTACTTGTAACTGGTGGTCCAAAGTGAGATATGCCATGGGAATGGAGTTATCAGAGCTATTGCTGTCTGCACCGGAGAAGACAGGAGACAGGTAATGCAATGTCATCAGAAACCATTGATAGCTGAGGTAACTGAAAAAAACTATTTGTCTCTTCCTTTGGCCAAAAAGTACATAAGACCAGTGCTTCAAATAACTCCTGTGTATGAATCACTTCTACAGCATTTTGAAATGCTATATGAAGTGAGCTTTACATAGAATGTCATGGGTTTGTGTAACCTGTGGCGTCGTCAGGGGAGAAGTAGCTTCGGCTGCTGTTCTTATCAGGGGGCATCATCCTTACACTGGGACTGGATGAGCGGCTGCTATTCCTGCTTCCCTGCAAATGGATGCATATACTGTCCATCAAGCCACTGTGCTGCAGCAATGTAGCAAGGTGACGTATATACACATCAAGCAAGAGACAAATTACTTCATTCATTTACATTTTATGTCCAATAAAAATTATTATTATTCAAAAATTGACATATTTTTCAAACTTGATTTATCATTTGTGATTATATACCATAGAACTGAATGTCAACATGTAGCTTATAAAACACTTTCCTCAAATTATGTTAAAATTAATCACTAACGGGTGAGCCACATACAGTATACTTTTATTCAGAAGTCTGTGACTGTTCTGAGAAAGGGAGTTTAAGTACGATATTCTTTTTTTCTGTGAACTCACAATGAACCTTTGCCAGCAATGCTTCTCAAACAGGCAAATGTTTGGGAAGACGGGAGGAGAGAAAGCACTTTGAGAGGCTTATTTGAAGGGTGTCTGCGTGCATTTGTGAAGGATCTGAATAACGTCTGTTATCTGCTTTGAATTGACATCTCAAATAGCACATATAAACCATACCTTTCTCCCGAAATAATTCCCTCCGCAGACACCTCAAATGTCACCAGTAGAACATTTCACAAGCAGAGAGGAACGATGACAAGGGTACAAGGGCATTAAATATAAAACTATGTGGTGGCGGTAGGGCTTGTGAGGTATAGTTTCTGAAAATATTAATCCATCTAAAAGTAGCCTGCACTACAGGAAGTCTTGAAGTAAGACATGTCTTTTTTTGACAATGGCCTCATCTTGTATCATTTAAGAAATACGTTGAAAAAATAAGTATATCAGTTACGAGTGACGCAGATGGGCAGTTGAATTTAACACAGTTGGGGAAAAAGAAACGTACTACCACAAGACAGCTAAAGCGTGTGTATTTTTGAGAAAAAGTCAAAGTTAAAAGTGGAAAACACTGGTCTAGCATCGGGATAGATTTTAGTGGAAAACCCTATTATGTACGATACCTTACCACTCAACAGAGGTTAAAGCAGTGGGGTTAGTTTGTCTAATGTCGAATGAGGTCTGATGCCATGATGATGGCCTGCGACTGCTTCCTTACCTGGCTGGACTCGGTGCCAATCCCTGACAGGTCCTGCACAGACCGCCGTCTGTGAGGCTCACATGATGCTGTGGGAAGGATGAAGGGAGGGAGACAGACAGACAGACAGACAGACAGACAGGGGTGGAGGGACACGTCAGACCACAGGATCAACTGGAGGCTGAGCAGTCATGGTGAGCAGTGGGCCTGGACTCGCATCTGAATTTAAACCCACCATGATCCCTAATCTGTCAATGTGTGCTATGGCATGGCTGCACTGTGGCGAGGACACTGCACACAACACACAGCAAACACCGCTGACCACACCTCTCACATGAACAGGTAAGTATGCTCTGTCCATAATGCCAGTGGGCACTGGCGGTTTACCAAAGGAACTATTTAAGAGTTGAGTTTCACACAAACCCTCTATTTACAGGCATGTACTCCTGCGTCACTGGGATGCTACCGTTTCAGTAAGCACCGGTTTAGTAGTCATCAGCCACTACAGACTATTTAAGGATAAAGAGAGCCACGACACAACTCAGGACAAACAATGATCCAAATGCAGTCGCATATTCTAGATTCATCTATGCACTAGTAGGGATGGCCACGAGTTATGATACGATATGTATTCCTGCTTTATTTCTCATTTGACACACAGTCCTCCTTTATAGAAGGAAATGTGACAACCTACTATTAAGGAATACATTGACAAAATGTATTTTAATGTAATGTTGTAATGTATTTCTACTGGAAATACATTATTTAAGGTCGGTTTCCATTCTGAACTAATTCATAAGTGCGTGGATAATTTATGTAAGGGGGAAAAAGAATGACTGACAAACAGGTGATAGTGATAACAGCATCCCACCTTAAATAATGTCCATCAGCCTTGATAGTCACTGATTTTAATTAGACACTCATTCAACAACTCTCACACGGCTCCAAAATGGAAGCCTTCTCTTTGACACCCAGTGCCGTCCCCATCTCATTCATTCCTCTCTTTGGCAGTAATAATAGCTCTGACCCTCGTCGGGAGGAATTCATCTAAATGACCTCTCCCAAAGTTAATGGGTGGAGAAGGAGAAGGTAAGGAGGAGAAAAAAAAAGAAAAGAAAAGCACAGCCATGCTTTCATGACGTCCTCTAGTGGGAAAGCCAAGGACGAGGCCAAATGCAGAATGTGGGGGGGGGGGTACCGCTGGAGTTGACCCTCTGCCTGTGAAGTGCAGCATACAGCAGCCGGGAAAGGAAAGCCACGGCAGGGAAAGCGGGCCAGGAGTTATGGATCTGTGCTCATCCATGTCAGCCCGCCTGATGCAATATACTGATGCTGTGTTTCTTTATGTTTACCGGTCGAGGATTCAGTATTGGAGGTTCTGGGAGGTGTGTCGTGGATTGGGTTATTTAGTGCTTCTGTGGTGTCGTCTC
>JAODUH010069261.1:0-22780 GCA_027564835.1 Typhlichthys subterraneus
TACCGCACTACTTGATCAATTAGTAGCTTCGCTACTGAAAAGCTATTTGATTCAGAAAACAGCGCCGCTACCGCCACACTACTCATAAATGTAGTTTAACTAGTAGCGACGCTACTGCCCAGCACTGATTATTATGTCCTGCTTTCTGTAGAACAAATTGTTGGGTTCACCTGGAGCCGAGAGCCTGGTATCCACATGCATGCACACACACGCCACCTCTGATTGTTAAGAGCGGTGCCATGACTCACTGTTTCCTAGCTGTGCCCTCGGTGGCCAGATAATCCACACTTTCCTTTTTTTTAAATGGAGCGTTGCTGAGTGGCTGACTTCTATTAAGAGACATATGGAGGCTGGTACATATTCATTTATTTGTGTGTGAGAGGGAGCAAGATCTTTTGCCTGCTATTTAGAAAGTGGCATGTGAAAGGACTGTACTGCAAACTCTCTAACAGTCGAGCTTCACCATTGTACTCTGATGTGTGACAGCATATGGCAGCATTAGTGTTCATCCCAACTTTTAGAGTGATTAGTGAATTAGCCCATTAATTAGCCAGCCATTGCACCGGATGCTTTTCTTGTAACAATTGCATAGACCCTGGCCATATACTCTCCAAACAATGAAGTCGGATACCAAGATGTTAGTACAGTGTGAATAATTCAGACGAACTGGGTATAATAAGGAATTGTCTACTGGAATGTCTTTCTCTGTAATGAACAGTGATCAGTGTCAGGCCAGTGTTGACTAGAACTCTAGGCCGTTATCCCAGGGCTTGTGATTAAATTCAAACCAGTGTCTCTTCAGCATCCATTTTCACAGGATGAGTAATGAACGAGGCGATTCACAAGTCCCTGTCAGTGTTGTTGTCTGGGAGTCATCTATCCTCAAATCCTCTATACAAGTTGCACAACGTTTCCGAAAAATGTATCCCGTGTTGCCATCATCACACCCTCCTGATTTTGATTTGTTTAATACTTGAGAAGCAAACAGGACTGACAGAAAATCATCTTGAACACAGCGTCTGGGCTGCGATGGTTGGGCCGTCGATGAGGGAACTGTAATGCAATGAACCTTCGCAGAAGGGTTCATACAGGGCCTCCCTGGCAAATGCCTCTTGTTAAAGGCTTGTAAGACATTCGCCAAAGAGCCATAAACCCGACGACAGTTGCAGGGAGTCACAGTGTGACTTTGTTCCTATGTCTTAATAAGCAACGCACCTGACAGACAACATTCCCTTTGAGCCCTTTTCAGCTGCACTCCTAGGCTCTGAACAAGGCAGCTCTGACATTTAGAATTCCCAGCACTTTGCTTTGACGCGCCACGGTCACTTTTAAGGTCGACTTTTGAGTCGAGATTAGAGAGAGACTTTGCATGAATTGTTTTAAGAAGGGTAGGCAAGCTGATATTATAGAAGCAATTCCAGAAACTATTTGAACACTAATGAAGTTCTGTGTTTTTTATTTTCCTGCAGGGGGTGCTGGCTAACCTGTCAACCATCACAGACCTGGGGGGCTTTGACCCCGTGTGGCTCTTCATTGTGGTGGGCGGGGTCATGTTCGTCCTGGGCTTTGCTGGCTGTATCGGAGCTCTCCGGGAGAACACCGTCCTGCTTAAATTTGTGAGTCACCCTTTCACTTTGTTCAGGGTTTTTGCTCCCATCCACGCCAATTCACACCCCTCGCAAGCAGTTCACACCTCCAGATCCACAATTCTCACCAGAGGCGAAGCGGGCGCTATTTTGACTCACCCAGGCCAATTGGCTGTGGCTGACTGTGTGCAGAAAACGTGTGGCATCGCGTTGCTAAACCGAGTGTTATCTCACCTCAAGGTTCCGGTAACCGAAATCAATCCAGCAATCTGAGCAAATTGGATTTCATTTTTCCTTTTCGCCTTCTGTGTCAAACAACATTTTCCCCATCACCACCTCCCAAAAGCCATGACGTCATTTTGGGGGATGTTTTTATTTCTTTATTTATTTGGGTTCAGCTGCATCAATACCAACATGCGAGTGATGGAGACAAGCTGGGCGTGTTGCTGTCTGCCACTTTGAGAGGCCATTATCTCCCGGCCGTCTCCATTAGCAGTGGATTGTTGGACAGCTGGCGTGGCTTCTATGGTCGGACGCTCTTGCGTGACCCTGTGCGTCAGCCACCGTTTCCTCTTGCATTTACTGTAAAGGAATGACATAATGGTTCTTCTGGAACTGTTTGTGTCATAGCCACGCTCTCAGTTGGTGAGCTGGTCTCCATGGGCAGCGCCTGTTACATCTGCATACATGAAACAATAAAGCACTGTGGTTATGCTGGTTGCTATACAAACATAACATTTTTTTATTCTTGTTCTTTGTAAAAGAGGATTTTGTTGTGTGCTCTGAGATTAAAACCAGTGTTTGTGTGTGTCCAGTTCTCTGTGTTCCTGGGTTTGATCTTCTTCCTGGAGCTGACTGCAGGAATTCTAGCCTTTGTCTTCAAGGACTGGATCAAAGACCAGCTCAACTTCTTCATCAACAACAATGTTAAGGCTTATCGGGACGATATTGACCTGCAGAATGTCATTGACTTTGCTCAGGATTATGTGAGTACAGCTATGAACTGGTCTATTGCAGCTTTTCACACTGGTCTTGATCACTAATCCTAGTACCTTACTACTAGTATCTTGTTCCAAACTGGTCCTGAACAGCTTATTCTATTCTACCACATGTGAGATATGAATTATCCTGTCATTGTTGACTAGACATTTTCACCAATGTGCTTGTAAATGACTGAAAAAGAATTATCCAACAAAATGTAACAAGTGATTCAGATCAAAGGCATGTAATCCCAGAGCTCCACCATGACAGCTATTTAATCCTGTTTTCTCACATTGCACGCCTCTTGTCTGTTGTTGCTATGCCTGTCCAACAGTAGGTTGGGTGATCATCCAATCTTACTTGAGGAAGCTTAAGGGACCATATTATATTGTGTGGAATAACCTCAGCAGTAACAGGCTGTTAAATCTTCACATGTTCCTCTTGGCACAGTGGTTGTGCTGTGGCGCTCACGGCCCCAATGACTGGAACATGAACATGTACTTCAACTGCACCGATAATAACCCCAGCAGGGAGCGCTGTGGAGTTCCCTTCTCATGCTGTGTTAAAGACCCTGCTGTAAGACTTTTAATATACCAGTAATGTCCTGTACACAGTATCACTGGGTGTATACAAGATGCAGGTTGTACCAGACATAAACGCAAATAACAGTAAAATAAATGTGGTTAATTACACCCTAGTTGTTTCCACAACTAATGATTTCTATTGAATTTCTCTGAACAATGTAAAGATGTCAGTTAGACCAGAAAGGAGGACAAAAAAAAAAGAAAAACGTTTTACAATTACAGCCCAGATTAATGCCAGCTTGTATCATTAAAACAGGCCATTATTGACATAAGTGGAGGAGAAATGCCAGCCTGCTTTGTTTCAATGCCCAAAGTTGTTCTCAGAAGTAATTATGGCCTGCAGATGGTCTGGTGGGAGAGCATTACTCCAGTCCTGTTCTTGTGCTGTTCCCACAGGAGGACGTTATCAACACACAGTGTGGATACGACGTTCGACTTAAAGTGGTTGGTATCGCATTGCATTGCTTTGGGTCTGTTTGTGAGGTCTGCACACCGCATCACACCGTAGGTGCTTTCAAATGGTCACAAACGTTGGCTTCGGGTTTGCCGCGAACACGAAAACAACAGAGTTCTCGGTGAACTCTCTTGGGCAGTGGACTTATTGGTTACAGTTTAAATAACAATTTGTGTTCACAGAAAGCCTTCACATTTTTACCTTGAAGAGAACACGTTTGCCAAATGTGAGTGTTCCTCATACCTTTACCATTTTACGAGTCTGTAATTGCCTTCGAAAATTGCTTTCAAAACGGTACATTTTGTGAATATGATTCACAATGCTGTTGAGTGGATTGGAAAGTAGGCTACGTTCTTACCCAGTCTCAATAATACATGATTGACAAATTGTACCAACATCCCATACTGACATTCAAATGACTGAACGAGCTGTTGTTGGAACGGCTGTCTGTCAAGGCCATGGGTCCAATCAGCATGTGATCACCTGGTTGAAGCATCCCTGATGAACAGCATTACTAGTACAAGGGTGCTGTAGACCCCAGAGCACGCTAGCCACCACAGCAGCGACGTGAATACACACGAGCCCATAGGGTTAAACAGCAGACATGCTTGTCTGCTCCGCTCCGCTCCCTGCCTTTAATAACAGATTGTTCTTCTACCAGTGCTAATTATGCTCCAGTTATAGCCTAGAGAGCAGACTTGCTATGCTCTGTAATTGGACACTCAGTGGGCTATGCCACTCTGCTGCCTTTTTGCTCTGTGTGGGCGTGGTGGTTACTGCACTGCAGTTGGACGCAGTGCTGTTGCTAGGCATGCTGCGCTACGGAGAGCTGCCTCCTGCCTGCCTGCCTGCCTATGTATGTTTCCACTATCTATATAGTATAATGGTGAAGCCCCTGTGCTGCTGTTTGATCGGTGTGTCCCTGTGCAGTGTGATTATGGCGTGTCATGCAGAGAGAGACAGAGCAAGAGCAGGGGACACACGGGCACTTTAGCTACTGTAGACTGCAATGGCAGATGGCTGAAATGGCTTCAGGGGAAGGTCAGAACAACACGCGGCTTCTTGATGTATCATTGGCCACCCCGGGACTCGTGCTGCCTCTCATTGGATGGGAGTTGCCTTTCCATGTTTCGCATAGGGGAACAAAAGGTTTCCTTGGTGGAGTAGTCCCATAGAGTTACAAAGACACCATTGTGGTATGGTCTTTCTCTGAACTAACCCCCGCCCCACCCACCCACCTTACCCAGTGTAGCTTACACCTTTTATGTTGATGGAATATATCATCCCATTTCTCTAAAAACACGAGCATCTGTAACACATCAAGGTCCTGGAAATACATGTCCTACCTTTTAATTTGTTAATATAGAGCGTGGTTTTAGTTACTGGAAGCCTCATGACCCGATTAGTCATTTGGCAAAATCGTTCTTTAGTCCATTCCTTAGTCATAGGTTAAAGCTCCGATCGACAGTTGAACTGAAACAAATACCCACAACCACCCGTCAAAGCTGATACATTTTTATTATTTTATTGATGACAATGTTTTAATGTTCTATATGTCCTGATTTTGTGTTTCTCTCTGAGCGCAGGAGCTGGATCAGCAGAAGTATATCTACACTAAGGGCTGCGTGGGACAGTTTGAGAAGTGGCTACAGGACAACTTGATTGTCGTAGCCGGAGTCTTTGTTGGTATTGCACTTTTACAGGTAACAAATGAAGTCTCATTGATCTGTGTACCGGCTTGTGTTGATGTTGGCTAAGGATAGCTTCCGCATCTCACCTAAACGGCAGTCTGTCTTAAAGCCGAGCCTATGCGCGCTGTGTTTGAGTCACCGCAGCCATCTGCTGGCGAGGACACGGAACATCAAGCTCTTCAAACAAGCAGCCGTCTGGTGTAGCTCAGCCTTGTGACCTGATTTCCTGTGTGCATCACTTGACCTGATTTCTCTCATTATTCCTTGTGTGCGTATCTCCGTAGATCTTTGGGATCTGCCTGGCTCAGAACCTGGTGAGCGATGTCAAGGCTGTCATGGCCAACTGGTGACATCCTCCATCAGGGGGAGGGAGGACTCGACACCGCCTTTCTGTCATACCTTCCCAAGGGCAACTTGGCACAAAGCCTCTCCTGTTTACCTTGAGACTAAAAGCTGAGAACACAGAGCTTTGTGCTCCGCTGAGCTGTGAAACACACACGCACACACACACACACAAACAAACACTGACACACTTTACAGTTTATCAATGACACATGCAGTGGGTTTGGGTCCCCAACAATCAACACCGCCGCTTGTTTACGGCTCAGCGGGGAGTTTTCCATGCACACACAGGGGTCCCTGTTGGCTGTCTGAAGGCCTGTTTCAGAGCTATTTTAGCATTCTTTGTATTTATCCTTGATTGTGGCCAGAGGTGTTTATGGGATGCTAAAGACTCCTGTGCACTGGGAGCGAAGAGGATTAGTCTAGCTGCACACAGCCTCTGTTAGCCCTTCTTCTGTAAGCGCCTGGACCATTTGGCCATTCCAAAACAACAAACGCTCCCTGGAGAATGGGAGATCAACAAACTCCTGAAGGAATTTCTGGCCTTTCCACAACCATTCAAAGACTGTGTGCAGCCTCAAAGCACTTCGGGGGAATTATTAATTTTATTTCCTCTTAGAAATGTAACACACAGGAACAAAAAAGTGCCATTTAATTTGAGTCTTCAGTATCTTGCGTCATTGCTTCAGTATCTATTGTTGACTTGGAATGTTTGCACCCTGCGAGAGAGGTCCTATCTGGAGTACCTCTGCTACCAAATATTGCTTTACAGTATGCAGTCTTTTTGTCCACTTTGTTTGAATGTGACACGTAATGGCCTCTTCTCCCCCAAGGCTGACATCTCTTTATGGGTTGTTTGTCATGTAGTAATTGGAAAGAAAAAGCTCCTGATTATTCACTTGGCCAACAAATTGTGCTGTTACCAATTGGAATGGAAACCAAATAGTCTCAGAAAGCCACTAATGGACTTGCATTTGTCTTGTTGATTGTCTTTGGATTTCATTACAAGTAGAAACAACATTGCAAATGTCCAACTAGCAATTTCCTAAGCATATTGGACTATTAGATATCCCTTATCCTACTACGTGACAAGTGCCTAACTAACAACTAAAATGTCACATTAAACATTTTACTTTAATGTTGTCTAAACATAAATGACTAAAAGATGTTTTAAACATTTTATGAAAAGTAGAATAGCAAATATGTTACCTTTTTATATTAACAATGTAAATATAATGTTGATATTGCTTTAACTAGATTGTATTAATATTAAGTGCAGTAACACTTACTTACTTTTGAGTTTCAAACAGCCAAGTTTCTGTTGTTTTAGTTTCAACAGAAATATCTGAACCCTCAGCACAGGACCAGAATGCAATACCGGTGTTTCCAATTAACCACTAAACAGTGTCTAGCTTTTTACTATACCGGTTGTTCTACATAGCAGTCACATTGCTGCAAACTTTACAAAGGTCTATTCAAGTGTCTCATCCTACACACATTTTTGTGCAGGAATATTTAATTTCCAAGAGGTGGCTTAATGTAACACATGCAACACCTTAAAACCTCTGCAACAGACCAAACAACACCTTTTAATCTAAGCATCCACATCTGTTTACGTAATGTAATTGTGTTCAACGCATTGCTGAACTTGAATTATTTTGCTTTGTCAGTCAGATATTCTGGGATTTCATTTAGATTCAGAACAATGGAAGGGACAGGCACGGTTCTTAATGTTATGCACCATAGTAAAACAAGTGTAACATTTCAGCAATAGAGATATCTATTTAGTGTAAAAGAAACTTTATTCTCATGCCTTTGTTTGGAGGAGTTCTTTTGCTCGGGGCTTTGAACAGCCCCTCGATAGTTTATGGTTAAGTTGTGTTTGGATCCAAACGTGTAATTTGTGTTAAAGGGCCTGTACCTATATGAATAGCATTCCTGATTACTATGCACCCTCAGTTTTATCCTGGAAATGACCACAGTATGTTAGATATGGTTGCACTGCAACACTTGCTTAGCAAGGTGCAGTTTGCAACTTTTAGGAAGTGAGCAAGACATGCCAGAAGGTGGGGGATTTTTTTTCTTATTTTTTGTGTGATCAGGCCTGCCATGTGATTTCTGCGCCACTGCTTAATTACAATTGGTAGGGACTGCATTTGATTGGTTAAATCTCACATAGAGAGCTGGTGGTAAGCTTACATAGTTTTCGTTATTCTTGCTTAATTCTTCCAAGTTGCCAAAATGCACAATTAAAGTCAAGTTTATACTTTGTTTTACGTGAGAGGTTGGGTGGACTAGACCATGTGAAATGCTCCTCTTCCCGATTAGTCAATACGTTCCCAAAGACCAGCCTTATGCATACCTTGAATGTCTTCGTCTTCATCAATATGGACATTTTTGTCACTCAGTTAAGTATTCTTTCCACGTATATGCAGCACAATGCACAACATACCTACAGCACATAGAATGTGAAGAAGAAAAACTACTTTTACGTTTGATATACCATTTTAGTCTGTTTTTCTTTTTTATCTTCCGATGAGGATGGAAGCGGAGCATTTCTTTGTGCTCTTTCTCGACATGCTGTACAGTATATGCGCCGATCCAACTAAAATGTATTTGCATACATTCCTTTGAACCCTCAATGGAACATTGTTGTCTCCATTCAGGAACGGCAAAGCATAAATGAACTAAAATGTTCATTTACACAATTTCCAAAGAGGTTTGATAATCCTTGTGCTCATGATGCTTATGCTGAATATATGCATTTATAATGTCTTTGTACCAGCTTGATGATTCATACAGCTTGACTGAAAGTCGGTTTATTAATTCAGTTGTACAATAAAAGATTGACTGGTAATGACATGAAACATTCTGTGGTGTATCTCAGTGTAAGTCTTAAAGGCTGTTAACGCATGTCTTTACATTTTCCATAAAGCTTTGACTGTGTGTAGAACATGTCAACCTCACTGTGAGGACACCCAGGGAATCATAACCGATGTGTTTGTAAGTGTACGGATTGCCAGCAAGTCCGTACTAACTCATGCCATTGATTTAAGACATTGGCTTGATTTGATGAGGATATAATTTCTTACATGTACACCCCCCCCCCCCCTCCCCCTTCATCCACCATTACCTCTGCAAAGATGTTAATATCTAGCATCAGTGTTACATTTTAGACACAACACACATTCATTGTTCACAATTTCAGCACATGTATACTGACTGTTTTGTTTTTTTCCCGTCTTCCTCCTGGCATCCCCAATATTCATATTTTAAATTGGAATAATTTATATATTTTAAAATGTTTCATGTTCAAATTTCATTAAGATGAATGGCCCACGTATAATTGTTTTATTCTGAAGGTTAGTCTTGTGAAGAACTGTTGAAATAAGATAACTGTGGAACAGTCTGTTACACTGTATATTGTAAATGTTTCTTTCATTGAAATAAAGGGTTTATGAAAATACATGACATTTGTGATGTTTCTAATGAGCAAGTGGTTTGATAGAATAGTGCAGTTGTCAGTTATTTGAGTTTGAGCCAACAGAGGGAGACAAATGGTGACAAACTTTCATTTCATATAGATCCAAGAGAAAGGTGCTGAAATTGGTTGTCGTGTGTTACAGTGTCTGCCTTTCATATGCTTTCTGTCCAACAAGTTTGGAGAGTTCTGATTATTTAACGATAGCTATATGATGAAAAAGATGTTATTTGTATTCAAAAACATAAACGTGTGTATTTTACTTCTATTCTTATAATGTAGATATTTATAGCTATTGAAATTAATGATGTTCCTAATATTTGTCTCAGATGTTGAAGTCAGAAATACACTTTTAGGTTGAAGGATTTTTCCTGTATCACACCCAGAACCATGGATGTCCTCCCCAGTTTGCTTATCTTTGATACACTGCCTGAAAATATAGTGGATACATATAGTGGATAAGGAATGGGGTAGAAACCATGTTTAGCCTTTGAACTCTTTGGAGGGAGAAATAGAGGAGCTAGCCATTCTGGGGTAAATATTGTAGTTACCCTTAAAAGTATAAATAACTTTGTTTTTTTTAATCAAAATATTAATTTAAGTAATAATTTGTTCTAAATTATTTCACTGCGAACTAATATGTTTGACTTTATGTTTACTTCAATTTATATCCTTTTGAGGAGAGTAAATATTATTATAGCTGTCTCTAAGTTCTAAACCAAAAAGTAATATATAAATCTGGGCATACCACAAAAGATATAGGGGAGAATGAACATTTAATTTTCTAGCCATTGTTTTGAGGAAAATAATATGCTAAAAGCCCTTGATATTTCATTCCTGGCCAATAGGGACAGCAATAAATATTCATTCATGAAACAAACTTAGTTGTCCTTGGGCATAAACAGTGAAAACAAAAATGTAAACGAGTGTATTCTGTGGCAGTCTGCTTGTGCATTTGCTTGGCAGTAGATATGCCAGCAGCCCAGCACATGCCATGTGCAGCAGACATCAATCAGGACCCATATCTGCATGATCTCATTTTTGCATTTACAACAGACACTTTTCTACCTTTTAAACAGTACAGTTCAGTGATGTCACTGCAAGATAAGAATCATTGTATTTCCACCTCCTGCCAGACTGCATCTTTATTTTTTCATCCCACTTGAGCTATTACCAGCAAGTGAATGAATGTAATTTAATTCAGGGAGAGATATTGCATATTCATTTGTATTTAAAAGCTTTCTTCTCCTTTAGGGGTTTGTCCTCTTGTCCCCAGAAGCATTTGTATGTTTTTCTGTGATACAAACTATTGCTGTCTAACTGGTTCAAAGGTCCCCATTCAGTGGATAGGCTATGCCGTCACACCTGCGTCAATACACAAGAAGAAAGAGCTATCACATGACTAAGCTATGCTTCTTGCTTTTTCTGTGGTGTGGTAAATGAAGCACTCTTTCATAAAAAGCTGAATATATATAGTTAGAGAGAGAGAGAGAGAGAGAGAGAGGAGTGTGAGCAGTAAATAATAGAGTTCCTGGAAGTGTTGGTTCCTGAAAGGTCTAAAAACAATGAAGACACTGAATTTGAAAAAGCACATATCTACTTGGCATCAGGTGGAAGGGACGAGTTTAAAAGTATCTAATTTGTCTCCAAATCCAATCGTTGCATGGAGGAAAGATGCAGTGGTCAGCTGTGTTGTTCCTCTGTAAGTCATCTAGTGTCTCTGGTTGTGGTTTTTCCTAAGGGACCTGAAGTGACTGGATTAATTTTGAACTGTCATGTTGAACATGACATGTAGCCAGATTTTTGAAAAATTAATTTAGTATATTTTGTCCCCAGGACTTAGTAATTTCTGACTGTAGCCAATAGTCTGTGACCTCTCCTCCCACTCGTAGTTAGTTATAGGACACGTAAGCAACTGAATTAAAAGATTCATCTCAGGAAGACAAGTCTGTCCAAAATGACATGTTGGAAAATGGAATGATGGCATCAACTGATCTCAGGATAGCCAGTTTGAAGCATGTGTTGTGTATAAATGGGCAGATTATTTAATGGTGTAATTTAATGAGTTTCACCACCAGGAAGATGTGATTGAATCCAAGTCTGTGTTGAATCAACCTCAATAACGAATGTTGGCCAAAGCCCAGATACCTGTCATGTATCCGCCTTATGTTTAGAACTGTAGAAAACCTAAAATGTTCATTGTATGTATTGTATGTTTAGGCCTATACCGTATTTAGAATGAACTTCTAATAGTCCTATCTGAACAGTATACAGTATATGGACGGTAGAGTGTAGTGTATCATCAATGTAAACACCAAGGTTCTTCTTTACAAAGATGAAACAAACGTTTCTGGACAAACCATGCGAGGCAGGAGTCCTGCACAGCACGAGCCCGTACCTGTGAGTGACTGTGTCTAGCTGCGTGTATGAAAGCAGAAAAGTGTTTTTCCGAACTGAAATTGAAAGTCAGAATCGATGTTCTGATTCAGTTCTGATACGTCAGAAGCTTGTCCTATCACGTTAAGATGGGTGCCTTCTGGGAGCCATCCGCAGGAAGCGTGATGAGAGCCATCCTTGTCTCCTGAAGCAGATAATCCATAGTCCTCTAAACACATTCTCTCACTTTCTCCCTCTGTCAACTCTTCATATTCTTATTTATTTATTTACTTATGGTTAACATCGCAATTCAGCTGCAACTATATGCTGCCAAAAGTCAAACCTATTCTAGTTTAATACTGTACAGTACGCCCAAACAATGCTATGTGTATAGCCTGTATCCCTCTCAGCCTTTTATAGTAGGCTACTGTGTACAGGTAACAAGCAACTGCATCCACATTTCACTGTAATAATGTTAACTTTCTTTATGTTTTCAGATAGCTATAGCAGGGAGCGTGTGTTCCCATTATATCAACTCCAACCAAGTCATAGCCTGCGTTGCTGTCAGTCTGCCACTCTCTTCATTAGCAGCACTAAGGCTACCATTGACGAAAGCTATACAAGTGAAGTGATGATGCTGAAGTTTGCATCTGATCGATATTCAATCTCGGCCATCTCCCCTCACATTAGCATCCGACACACGGCTGCTCATTGACTAGAAGGAAGCTCTCTGCATGGTTACAAAGGGAATGGCTTAGTCATATGTGAGTGGATTAATAGTGGCACCAGCAGCTGCACATTAGCTACTGTTATTATAAGACGCCTAGAGTGCATTATGATTGACATTATGACGAGACAATGAATGTGCCCTGAAGGGCAATGGCCATGTGGGATGTAGTACATGCAAAATGAACAACACAGTCAAATGACACAATTTGTTTTTCAGTTTGCTGTCAGATATATGATCTTCTGAGCATGAACTCAGAAGATCATGCTAATGCTTGTTAATGTGTTTATGTAACCCACTATACACAGACACAATGTGCATTCTCTCTAGTTACAATCAACAAAGAAGGAACAAACATCAGATTTCTTTTTTGGTCTCCAAGAAATGCAGGAATTCCCCAAAAACTAGTTTTGTGTGGCATTTTAGATAGGGTAAGTTAGCATGAGGGCTGTAACTTGATAATTAGCTGTAGCCAAGCCCAAGGGAAGGTGTTTATCAGCACAAGGAGAGTCATTATGTCTCATTGGGAAGAAGGCATGACTGTTGCTGCCTTTAAGTAGCTTAAAAAAGCCTTCAAGTGGTCATCACTCAGCATACAATCCACCCAATACCAGCACAATTATAATGAAAAATATGCATGTACATTTTCTAAGCAGGAAATAAAACATTGAAAAAGACCACTTAAAACTATTTTATTTAAAAAGAATGTGATAGCATTTCACCAAAGGCTATATATTTTTCCTGTTGTTACCATAGTAACACCTATTCAGTTCAATACAAAGTGGCATTTTATTGTCAAACCAAGCTGGGATTCTTTTTGCCAATAAGTGATGCATTTAGGTGACATTCAAATGATAAGCCTTTGCTGTCCTTCACAAATAAAATGACATGTTATTATTAATTTCACGCAGAGCCATTCTTTGGTTCTCTATATAACATTTGAATATGTCTGGGTCGCCTTTGGAGAAAAATATAGCATTAAGGATCTTGAAATGATGAATGCTTTTTCCAGGGGATGTTTGATTTGTTTGACAGTAGGAATAAATACCAAACTTTCAGAAATTGATATTCCGGTACAGAGTCAAATAAATACAATGTAATAAATATTCAGTGTATGTATATTTAATTTAATTCATTTCCAAATGTCCCAAAGAAAAAATATTGTCAATGAAAATGACCACAACACATAATTTACGTAATACACTTATTATGGATGATTATTTATATTGAAATTACGTATTTATATTGATGGCTGTGGTTTTATTGTTGAACATCTGAAAATAAAATGACTTGATTGTCACTATACTGATTATGTTTCTTATTAACATACTCTCAGACTCATGAATGAAAATGAAAACATATTTTCTGTCAGCGTTTGAGGCCATGATTGCAGTTATAGTGTATCCATGTGAGAATTGTTAGTGGTTTTCCTTGTATTTGAGTCCAGAGACACAACTATTACACCATTGATTCTAAGGGATCAGTGGGTGATTCTCACAGCAGGGTAGATTACCAAAAGAAAAAGATAATGTATGTATTTGCCGAGCTCTCAAAATGCCTGCTAGTGTTGAAAGGAACTCCCGATAGGAATGGAATGTGAACGTGAATAGAGGCTGTCATTGGTGCAGAGCATGAGTTCTAATGTGCTGTGTATGCCACAGAATAAGACAAAGGAGACAATATGTGGCTGGCTCATGTCATGTCATCATACATAACTAATTATGAAATCTAATCAGAGATTAGTAAAGGCTGACATCCATTTCAGTGCAATATCAAACCAGAACAGGATGCTGTTATTTATATATTTACTCAGATTTTAGATATACTGAAAATATATTACACAGTTGCATGTGTTTCACGTAATAACCCAAAATAAACATTTCACATAGAAAAACAAAGATTGTTTCTCTGTTGGCTGATCTATGGTACGTACATACTGATCTTTCCCTGGTAGGAGAATGTGTTCCTTGTTGAACCGTCTAAATTAAATTCCTGTAAATTAAATAATGTCATATCATATTGAATATGATTCAGTAATTTCTGTATTTTTATTGCTCTGTCTCGGCCATTGACTTCAAGACACTCAGTTGTTAGATTCCCAATCCCATTCCTTCTTTCTGTTGCCATATACTCTTATTTTCTGTTGATATCATGGTTATTTTAGGAGTAATGGCTAGTAGTGTAATTATTTGTGGTTTTATCATGTAACTGTTCTTACCAAGTGAACCAATATTCCAGGTATATGAAAATAGATATGTGGTGGCAGTTACCATCAACACGTTCTGTTGTTGTTGATGGTAACCTATCATCTTTTCAAGATTTTCTGTGATAGCTGGTCTGCCATTTTAATAGATGCCATTATTGTGGTAATGTTCACAACTACATCCACAACAGCAACAATGCAATACAACACTGTTAGTTATTAACCTTAACTGACATATTGGACAGTGTTTAAATGTGAATGAATGCTGCTTTTAAATCTGTAAATAGATTTGAAAATGATTGCTTGTTGCAGATGTGATTGCTTTACTCCCACTTGGGTTCTGCAGATGCAGGTCACTATACATGTGTTTATTATGGAATGATTAAAGGGACATTGGTATTTACTATTGTGGATTGCAAATTCACCTGTCCAGAATGGAAGTGATAATACACTCATATCCACTGACAATGAATGGGTGACAGAATTAAAATAGAAAGTTCATATAGCAAGTCAAATTGTTACATATAAATAGCTATTCTCTTGACGATATTTTAGATGCACATTTACTTTGCAAGCCTTTAAATCCTTATTTGGTCAGCGAATACTTAACATAGAAAATACTGAGTATATAGCAATATTGTGTCCAATTAAAACAATGTCTAAATACAGCTCAGAACAGTGTAATTGTTAAAGGCAGAACCATAAAAAGTCATCCAACTCACTCAACATAGATACAGTACTGTATCACATTTAGTGCTACAGTGCCTTGGAAAACATTTTACAGCCAAAATTAACATCAACTGCAATTACAATTGTTAAGTGGTGTTTGTGAAAACATTTAGAGAGTTATAGTTTTAAATTACTATGTAAATTGTTATGGCACAATTCTCAAATTTATTGGCAGATGAACATGACGCATGTCTGCATTGCCTGTGGCAGCTGACACTATTTGGAATATACTGTATCTGTGTGACAAATGACTTGAAAAGACAAACGTCAAATAACAGAATCCCAGGTACATTTGCCGCAACATCACTGCACACCACAAAGTAACACCATAAGAGTTCACTTCTCCTCAACCAGTTACAGGAATATACTGATGCTTGTTCTGTTGTTGTTGCTTAGGAGCATCCAGGTAGTCATGACATCACCAGCAGTGACTCTGTGTTTTGTTCACTCAGTAAGAGTTATTCCACCCTGATGAGTCAAAGGCCAGATGAGGAATCCTAATGTATCTGTGACTGTGGGGGGTTATGAGACGAATGCACTCCGCTAAACACACAACTTAATGAGACACACAGTTAAGAGTCTGTCTATACTCAGTAGGCAGTATCAATTACATCATGAACATAACACAAGACTGAGCAGGGCTGTGTTGAACATGAGCTTCCATGAACAGTAAAACAACTCATTTAAAAGGTTCCGTACACTTATACAACACCGATTGTGTTGTATAAGTGCCCACAGAACCCCTCACTGTTTATGTTTTGAAACCCCACTATGCAACAAGTGGGGTTAGTCTGGTTTCCAAAGAGTGTACCTTGAAGCCGCAGCCTTGTTAAGCAACAACGTTAACAGACATCGCTCAACCCTGCCTTCACACACACAAAGCAACCAGCCGCCATTCATTTTCAATGAGAGCTGGCGATTAACATCGACGAGACAAGTGGCCGTTGAAAGACTACGAGGGAGGGGGGGGGCGAAAGTAGGCTAGAGGCCTATTTGATGCAAACACTGAGCGGTGCGACACGACGGGTGTGAAGGCAGCTTTGCACGCGTTTCTGAAACAAACTAACGAGCCAATGAAGTCAGGAACGCGCGTAAACGCCAGAGTCTCCCTCTTTTGTCGTGTGCGTGAAAGCATACGGTGAGGTACGGTGTGCGTTCAAATGACAGTGCAGCGGTAGCCGGGGTCATTAGCCTGGCTGGAGCCGTCCGCTCTGACCACCGTGGTCTTGGACGAGTGCTGGGAGCTGGTCAGCGCGTTTCGCCGGCAGAGGCGCTCACGGTAGTTCTGCGCAAAGACGAGCAGCATGAGGGGGTTGACGCAGCTGTGGGAGTAGCTGAGGCAAATGCTGACGTTGTAGGCGTAGATGAAGGCGCTGGTCGGGGCGCTGATGCCGAGGTTGATCACTTGGATCGCGTGGTAGGGAGACCAGCAGATCAGGAAGAGGGCGATGACCATCAGCACGGTCTTGGTGGCCCTCTTGGCCCACACCGACTGCTTGCGCTTCACGCGGCGGATGGAGCGGAAAACGTGGTAGAGGGTGAGAGAGTAGAAGGTGGCGATGACGACGAGTGGCACGACGAAGCCCAGGATAGACTGGTAGAGGGTGTACCAGTACATGTCCTCTGGCCCGTCCAGGAGCATCATGCACATCTGCAGATGCTGCTCGCGCACCACCGTGGCATACATCATGACGGGCACGCTGAGCAAGAAGCTGCCCAGCCACACCAGCAGGTTTACCACGATGGTCCATGGGATGGTCCTCCTCTCCGACGTGGGGTGGACGATGGCTATGTATCTGCGAGGGGAACATGTCATTGTTACTTCAATCAAAAGAGAGAGAGAGAGAAGAAGACGCGCTTCTTAAAATGAGGGGTTTCCGTTTGGTTGAAATGCCATAGGCAACCGTCAGCTTCAAGGCACATGCCAGTGAGACTGTGAGAACATCTGCACGGCTGTTGAACTTCTCTGCGTACGTCGATTTGTATTTTTGGCTGCCTCCTGAACATTTTGAAGCAATCTGAGCCAATTTTCCCTGATTTGTTTGGTGACTCTATCTTGCATGTCAATCACATGAATGCACATGAATGCACAGGTTTGCCAATGGAGCTTTGCAATGGATGACCAATGGGCTCCAGTTGGAGGGAGCAGAGGAAGGGGTGGATTTAAAATTGCACTCTCTTTCAGTCAGTTTTAGCTAGCTCACTCTCAATAATACATACAGCAGCTTTCATAATAATGATGCTAAATTATATCCTTTCAATATGATTATGGGGCAGGTTGTACCCCCAACAAGCCTGGCGTTTACTCCTGTACCCACCCTACAATATTGTCAAAAAGTGCTTTATAGCTGAAAAATTACAGCAAATGTCAGGTTAACTCAGGTTGAAGCCTATAGGCCAAACTTTGCTATAGTGTGCTTTTTCCAGCTCCATCTAGCCATCATCACCTCAATGGTTGGTAATGATAATACCTTGTGTCTTCTCTCATTAAAACTATATGTCCTCAATGATTGAAACAATGTGCACAGATAACAATGGTTTAGAAAAACTGTTCAATCCTTTTGTCAAAAGGTGAATAAGTAATGCAAAAGGTAGGCTGTATTGGTTCACGGCCGCCTTATTTTCCAGGCATACTGTACAAACTGGTAGATGCATGTGTAGCCTATATGAGAGACTCACACTGCTCCAGTTTCAAAACAGAATCGGATTATATTCATGAAAGAACATAGTATGAATAGCCTACTAACGAGAAAAAAGATTAGCTGTATTTGGCAGAACAGTTCTTCAGCATATTGAGTTTGAACTCAGACACAAATGTTACAATATTACAGTGATGTTACGAGTGGTTTAACACTTTGACATCGATGCTACTGCTGCGGTGCAATCTATTCTAACTATGAAACCTTTTCAAGCCAAGCATAGGATCAGGCAAAGGCATTTCAGGGGATATGCAAGGGATGTGTCCCCCTCAAAATGTAGAGCAAGTGTATTTGTTCCCCCCATAACAACATGAACGATGTATTGGGGCTGTCCGGCAATTTCAGAGTAGCCCATATAAACTGCTCATTGAACCGCTTGACAGTGTAGCCGTAACCTACAATAGGCTTTCTCTCCAATGGAGTATTGGTTCAGGATGTTATGCTTGTTCTGGATATTGTGCACCCCAGTCATACAGCATTTGGCGTTGACGTACTATTTGCAATCTTCACTTGCTACAAGCTCTGCCAGACATGCAAGGGGGGGGACTCTAGATGCTAACGGAATTCTATAGTCCAAGCCGAGATTTCGAAGTGATTTTGACATTCTCCAATGTCATGTTGTCATGTTATGGCCAAAATGTGTAATTGACGATTATTGTTTAAATCATGCTATAGTTTAGCCCAGAAGATCATACCAAAACACAGATGTTTTGAATGTGCAGAATGTTTTTAACATGAGCATATGAGCTCTAAAAGTCAAGCGGTTAATACATTAAATAAAAATGTATCAATTTATCATTGACATGATTATGTCACATGCATATTTACTCCCCCCCCCCCCACACCCCCACCCAAGAGGACAGAAGAGGAATGCATGCCTTGTGTTGAAAATATGAAATAGGCCTATATGCCTACCAGATCATTTGAAAGCATTATACAATGTTTGATAACCCTTACTGCATTAAATTCCATACATTTTGAATTGTCAGGGTTCCTGTATTTAATATATTCCTTTAAATAAATATACATTTCCACCATAAATTAATGCAGAAAAGGCACACATTGCTCCATAATAATTCAAGTGTCTGGTTCTCAGAACACAACAAGGCAGTGGGGCGTTCATGAGGTGTGCGTAGATCAACTACAGTGGAAACTTGCCCACTTAAACACCCTAATGATTGGCCAGCCTCTACGACTGTAAAAGCAGAATAGGAGGCTGGTTGCCTATTTCATCTTACATTATATCTATATAAGTACTTCATCATAAAGCATAACAATATCTAAACAGATATGTAGCCTAATTTATGTACACTGGATAAAAAACAGCAACCAATTGTATACAAGTAAAGAAATATTTAGTAAAGCTCCTATAACATTTTAAGATTATATTTGCATGTATGTATTAGTTCTCAAGTTGGGGGTTGGTTTTAGGGAAGTTGTGAAATGACATGTAGATATTTAAATAATGTTAATGATCTAATCTATTACAGTATTAAAGTATTGCTGTTTTTTGTTTCATTGTATTTTGGTTGGATGATTTTATGGATGATTTTATGTTATGCTGTCTGCACCACAGTTTGTGTTCCCATACAGAGCCAGGGCAGTGTAGTAACACCAGATTATTTGTTCAGCATGGACAAAGAATGGGCAGCTAGCAGACCATGAGATATTTGCTGAATTTGACAAAAAGTGTATAAGCTTACGATTGCTGCTTTTAAGACATCTTTTGAAAACAGACAGTTTTATGAATCTGAACAGAAATCAGGCCATCTGCCTCTGCCCTCCTTTATGAGTTATTATCTGATGAGAAGGCATCAAGCATTATCATGAAACTACTAAGGCCATACTCACATATTCTCACATATTATTTATCCTTAACGTGAATGTTAAAACATAAACTCCTCAAAGCCAAGTGCATCAACAATATACCGACCACACAGTATGCACCCCTTGATTGTGTGTATGTGTGTTTGTGCATGTGATAGGATACATTTGATTCAATTTTCCTGTTAAAATGTTGCAGCTACATTTTTCCCAGGTCCAATTATTTTACAAACACACTTGCACTGAAATCCATCTGTTCTAAATTTTCCTGAATGAGCAAGCGTATCATTCTAATTATAGCAAAACATGATATTGCTGGTTGAACCAGATTAATTGTACACCATATTCACTGACATACATGACACAATACATGATCATTTAGTTTCCTTTAAACCATGTGCTTGCCAGTGGCGTGTCTAGACATTTTTGACTGGGGTGGCCCAAGTGGGCCACCTAGTTATGCAGTTGTGGCATTAAGGATGAGCGCATAGGCACGCACACATAATTTAATAGCATGTATTTACTATTTGTTTCCACTACCTATATATATTTTCATTCCTAACATTACAGTGTCTTAAATTCATTATAGACCTACCAATCAAAACAAAACAAAATAGCAACATACATACTTTAAATACTAGTGTATTTATCAAACCCTTTATTTGCAAATATGTATTGTTTTACAAAACAAATTAACAATGAAACATTGCACGCTTTGTGCAAGAAGTCAAATATACTTTTTACACACATCACTCAGGCATGAAAGTTGCAGAGGCATGTCCCACACTACCAGGGGTATTGTTGCAGGCTTTACCTTACAGTATAGGCCTCCTCACTGTATTACCTCACATATGCAGTCTGTATGCAAGGCTTGCTTGGTTCAAAGGAAGGAAATGAGCACAGGTGTGTGTGGTACTGTATCTGCTTACAATTCTGCAGGCACTCCTTCAAATGAAAATAGAGAGAGCAATTACACAATATAAGGCTGTAGCACCTTAACATGTTCCACATTTGTAGCTACACTTTTAATACATGTCATTTAGCAACACTTTTCACGACCATTAAACACAGCAAACATCTTTGAAAGTAGTTTTGGAGGAAACATGTCAATCAGTAAATAATCTTTTGAATTGAATTTAATTTATGAATTAGAAAATATATTTCCACATCATCATTGTACTTTTAATCTCTAATAATGAATAATTAAATGTTGTCGCTGAGTAAAAAATCAATGAAACCTGGCTGATGCAGGATATAAAGATAATTGAACGTAGCACACGTTCAGTCCACTGAACGCAACCTAACATAATAAACTGCAATTCTTTAAACATGAAATATATTTTGCACATCATTATTGTACTTTTAATGTCTTAGAATAAATAAATAAATAAATACATGCTGTTAGTGTTAGCTCACTATTCATTAGCATAACTAAGTTGTTTACCTGAGTTACAGCCGAGTACGGCCAACTTTCAGCCCGATGCCACTTTGCACTGATTTGGTGGGACTGGAGTCGAGACGACTAAAGATAGCGATCATTTTCAATAACGTGGTAAAATGAAATGACTAGTTAGTTAGTGAAATCAGTCCTGTGTTGCAAAAATAATTATCTTTTTTGGCCATCCACATATGAAATGATTGAAGAAACATCGGCTGATTCACATCGGCCCCGGCAGATGGACAAATGTTAGGATGATGGGGTGGCACCTAGGGTGGCCTATCACATCTCAGGGGTAGCACGTACTACCCCAGGCCACCCCTTGGACACGCGTATGGTGCTCACATTAGATCACATACATCATGTTCAAGTACAATATGTTGTTGTACCAACTACAGGACAGATAGCAGTTAACATTCTAGATTTGCTGCCTGACCAACCAAGGCCAGGAAAGGATCAATTCACTAGACAGAAAAGTTAAAGGGCAACATAACCGGTTCAGAAAGATGCATGCATAATGCTTATTTAATAAATATTTGAAATGTGAGGTAATAAGGCATTGTCATTAACATAAGATCCTCTATCATTGTTATCTTAAAGCCCACACCTCTAAAATGTCAGTCAAACAAATGTTTCACATTACTAATAATTTGATATAGACTTGATGACATTACATCCTACCTATTGGCCTACAGTTTTATAGCTAAGCTTTTATATTTTTATAAAAATATTTTTCTTATCTTGCACTTAATTGATAAATAGCACATATGTTTATTATGTAGTAAAATTCAAGAAAACCTTTTTGCATATTTTACACTTTGTGAGTCAATTTACATATCATGTCTAGTTGAACAGCTACTTCTACTGTAGCCTAAAAAGTGGGTGGGGTTGAAACTTACCTATCGACACATAGAACTGTTACAACACCGACTGTGGTAAACTGATTGCTGACATCCACCACTACAACTGCTTTACACATGAAGTCTCCGAAGACCCACTGTCTGTCTCGAACAAGCTGGTGGATGTTAAAGGGCATCACAAGTAAGAACAACATGTCGGCAACTGCCAAATTCAACACGTAGATATCAGATACCATTTTCTTTTTGCAAGTGGCTACCGCGTAGATGACCAGTCCATTGGCTATAACTCCCACTGCACAAATAATTCCGTAAATTGATGGAAATATGTGCATGAAAGTTGTTATGTCGACGATGGTGTAAGACGGCGAAACCGTAGTGTTCAAACATGAATGGTTATCTCTTTCATGGACTCTGCAAAGTATCTCCGTATCGTTCATCTTCGCTCCAAGTTGCCGTTGGGTAATTGAAATTACACTGGAATTACACTGCAAGCCAAAGTCTTCTCTTCCAACTGCAGACATATACAGCCACTCTCCAAGTAAAGTACGAGTTTCCTTATTAATCACGTGAAATTAAATCCTTTGAAGTGTGGGGTTAAACAAACAGTCTGAATCGACCCCAACAGCGAAGATGCAAGATGCTGGCAAACGCAAATATATCTGCGCCTTGTGCGCCTCTGCTGTGCGCCTTTATGGAGCGTCTGTGAAAGACGTTCCCGCCCTTGATAAATAAGATGAATGAAAAGGTCAATTTCTTTTTTTTTTTTCGTAAGTTCATAACGGCGCTGAACTTATAGGCCTACACA
>JAODUH010069261.1:22880-41025 GCA_027564835.1 Typhlichthys subterraneus
ATAAGATGAATGAAAAGGTCAATTTCTTTTTTTTTTTTCGTAAGTTCATAACGGCGCTGAACTTATAGGCCTACACACAGCCTACTTTTCAAATCGATTTGATGAACTTGATGGAAGAGCAAGGTGCATGGAGCAATTAACAACTGATTTGATAATAGTCTATCCAAATAAATAAAATAAATTACAACCAGACACTTATATAAAAGCATAGACTAATAGTAAAAGGTTTTGTTAAAGGTGTTTTAAAATAAAATAGGCATATAATAACATTAGCATTTTACTAAGCCATATGCTAGTATATTAATGAACGGCATGCTAAATATAATCACATTCCTCTTCTTTTGGGTCTAGCTTTAATAATGTTTATTTATTATTTTATGTATTTAGAGTTGTAGAAAAAGGGTGCATATTTGAGGTATAGGCCTATTGCTCCTATTACTGACAATAAGTCAGGACTTTTCTTTAAATTAAAAAAAATATTAATACATTGACTAAATAATATTTGTTTGGCATAAACTAAAATGGTAAATGGACTAAATATATATAGCACTTTACATTATTTGTCTCACATTCACCCATTCATACACCGATGGCGATGTCAACCATGCAAGAAATATGCAATAGTAAAGTGATTTACTAAATATACAATAGTATAAGCAATGTGACACTAAAGCTTTAGGGTCACATTTAGAGGCTGGACCATGATGCAACTTAATAATATACTGTATATCGTATGTAACGGTGGCCATCATGTATCTGTGCAGTAAAGTTAATCCTCACTCTGACACCTCATAGGAGTCAGTCACTGAGAGATACCCAAGAACGTTTTGTATTACGTAAACACGTTAGTGCTAGCACTCCCGGAAGCCATAGAGAATGCATTGAAGAGCCTGCATTTTTGGAAAAAATATGTTAATGTGAACGTATATGAGAGTGGTCAGGATGATTTTCAGCCATATTGAAATTGTCCAAAAAGGGTCTGGAGGCTATACGTACTCCACAAACCATTGGACGCTGATTGGATTAAGATATTTAGAGGCAAGACAGCCAGCTATCGTATACTGGTAAAGTTTGAAATCTCCATCTCTCTCTTTCTCCCTTTGGTGGTGCATTTGTAGAAATGGTCCCAACTAACTGTCACATTTAAGTAAGGAACATGTCTGTGTAAGACAATAGCATATGATTTCATTTTAGAGTTTCAGATACTGTTTTTTATGTTCATGATCAGTTTGTTTAATGATACATAGGTATGATTTGAGAGTTGCAACAAGGTCTAACTAGATGAAAGGGACAAATTTAGTAAATCAACAGCCCAAAACCCACACAAAACTCAACAACACATTAGAAACGCATTGCAAAGGGGATATTGTTGTTGTGTGGTTGTGTGATTGTGTTCCTACTTATGGAATCAGGGCTGTGTTGAAGTACCGGACAATCTTTTCAGCACATAAGGTAGCAGACCGCAAAGAGATGGCTACATTGGCTATATTGTGAATGTAACAAAAAGTGCATTAGCCTACAATCACTATAGGCCCTATAGTGTGCCAACTGTTTTAAGTTTGCAAATGTTTCGTGTCTCACTTGTGAGTCATTTTGTTTCTGAAATTGTTGAATGTTTGTACTTCCATTCTGTAATTATTCATGCATATTAGACAATCTAATTGTGCTTTATAAGCATATATCTATATAATAACACTATGCATTTATAAATAAGGTGGAGAGAAGTGTTTGCTCTTTGAAAGTAAACAAGTTAGAAAATATTCTGTTTTATTTCCAAAGATGTGGATATTTCTAACATGACAATGTTAGAAAACCATGAGCAAACCAAGAGCGAACCATGATTGTGGAGTTCTATTTTGATCTAATTACAGACTTTTAAATAAATATTTTCTTTAACAAAGTGGCTTTTCTGCCTTTGGCATCAGGGATTTCTAACACACTGCACTCTAAACAGACTGGTTTCCTAATAGTCAGAGCAATCACAATCTAACCTTACAAGCCAAAGCAACACTACAGTATGAAACTTGTCTGGGGTATTTTTATGCCCTGGCAATTAAACAAAATGATGCAAAGTCTAGAACAGGCCAACTGTGAATTGTTTTGTTGAGTTATTCATTTTTTTGGAAGATGTCAAAATAATGGGGTGACATTTGATAATGCATCTACCATAATTGTTGATTTTTCATTAATTTACATTATATTATATATTATTATTATTATACCAATGAATGAAATGTTTTATTTCCTCTCACATTTGCTCTTGTTAGCTAAACAAAATGTTTATTCTTTGAAGGAAGATGATATACTTGCATAGTGAAAGAGGACAAAGACAGCCCTGTCTCATTCACGGTTAAGAATATCACATGTCTTGGTCATATGACGATTCTGTCCATAAAAGACTAAAATCCTTATGCTTTCGACCATTGACAATATTAATATTAATAGCACACTGCTCAGAGCTGTTATTATAAAGCATTTGCCACTGGGGAAGACAATAAGGGATATTGTTTGGACATTGGGACATGTGATTAACACAATAAATATTTTAAAATAAGTTGTTGAACACTCTCAATTCAGTAATTCATTTAGCTATAAATGGCTACCTGATTAAAATATAAGATAAACAGCATACAAATAGAAGACATTTGGTTTTCCACATTTGTAGGTAGCACTTACAAGCGTGCGTGTGCCAGCGCACACACCCACACCCATGGTTTACGTGTAGATAAACTGTGCAGTGTTATACTGTATATACTATTCTTCTTTGTAAACATGGGTTCTCCCACTGTCTTGAAGAATTACAGATGCAGACTGTGGTAAAGTCCAGCCAGAGCGTCAAGATAGAAAACTGGGAACATCTTAAAGTCAGTCCATCATGTTTTTATTGATGACCTATACAAATATTTGTAACATATTGACAAAGGCTCCCACAGCCAGGCCATGATCCACCATCCAGGTCCACAAGTTTCTGCTTATACACAGCTTCAAAACACATTGCTAATTACTGTGCATAATACCATGATCGCAGTAGGAAAGTATGCTGTTTATATTATTCACAATACCTATATTAATCACAAACCCACAAGACAAGCTTAATATTTTACTAGGCCTAAACAAAAAGACAAAATCCCCTTAAGAAACGTCCTCAAACCATAAGTAAACACAACACCAGAGTGCCTTCATCCCCTTCAAATGGAACAGCCCATTCAGCCCAACACCTGGAAATCAGTGACATTTAGCTCCACCCCTTACCACTTCTATGACTGAAAACGAAAAACAAACCCTCAATACAATACAAACCCCGAACAACATCATAAAGGTAATTTAATCAAGGCTGCATTATTCTGTACATTAGAATGCTCAGTGATGTGGTACATTCTCACCCACTATTTCACACAGACACCATATATTATTATTATTGCCAAAAGGCATATTTTAAAGCCTGGCCTCAGTTTTACAACATAATGCAATGACACACTTTGTTGTCTAAATAATGTGTACTATTTTACAAACATGTGTCATTGTGTGAAAAATGCATCATACTCAAATAAGCATTTTTATGTTAAAATGGTCTGTTGTTTTAATTGCTCAGCATGTCTGTGTGGCAATTAAACAGAATGTAGTCATGGTCCTGGCTGGATAATAAGTGACATATGATTGTCCTATTTTGATTTAGTGTGACAGTGATAGGGGCAAGTCTTTGTTATTTGAGGTATTGAATCTTCTTGTGAAATCATCAACATCCTTTCCCTAGCTTGACCTAACTCTGGCTCTCATTAGATACTTCAGGTCACCTACATGTTTGCTATTGGACATCAAATGCCATACAGACATTGCATTCAGTGATCATTATGATTTGAGTTTGGGTTGTATTTGCCTTATATAGTGAAGGATGCCACTATATTGACTTAACGAAAGTCCTGCTTTAACCCGCAGGTATTACTGCAAAAATCATTGAGTCACATTTTCGACATTAGCTCTCATGCACATTTTTCTACTTTGTTTCAACAAACAATGCCACACTGCAAAAATGTTCAAAGGTTGTCTGCAAGGGATTTTAGTTTGATTGACTGAAATATTTACAATGATCACAGTATCTCCATATGTGCCTCAATATGGTATTGGTTATTAGAAAAGAAAATGTGTTAAAAGACTAATTAGATACAGATCTCAACTGGAATAACCCATAAATTATTCCCTGTGTGAAATAGACAATGCTGCCACCATCAACACAATTTTCGTTATAGTTGGATGGCAGCCATTACAGCTCTTTGGAGTTGTCACAAAGCTAGTAGACAACACAGTGCAAATATATATTAAATCAGCAAGATGAGGTGTGAAGCTGATAAATGTGGCGGACAGTAGGCAATATACTATACTGTGTGAGGTGTGAAAACACTTAAGTCCTATTAGGAGATGCTGTTTAACACAGCCATCAGTCTTGTGCTCCTAATTCTGGTCAGGAACAAATCTGAAATGACGGTCAGTGGTCAAATGGATGTCACGCGGTTCATGTTATATTATACAACAGAAACGTGTGGGACAACTACTGTATACATTCAAGTGTCACTGTAGTACTAGTTTGGGTGCATGCAATTGGACCATGGCTCATATTAAGAGCAGCATTTGTCACTTGCAAAAGAGGATCTGCATTCATATTGTCTGTGTGGGATATAGTACAAGTTCTGATTATATTCACAAAATACAAAAACCCTGTGGAAAATCACTCTCTCTTTCTCTCTGTGTGTTTCTGGAATAAGTCGTTTGAAATATTGTTGCTATTTTTAAATCGTATAATCATGTGATTGTATATATGACAGTGACCGTTTTATTGTCCTGAGCGGGTTCAGACAGAAAATTGTTTAAAATGTTTTCTACGAAACGTTCTGTGCTCCAAAATCCTCCCTGTAGTGTACAGTAAATAAATGACCACTCTGTGATTTCATGGCACTACTGTAAACGTCAAATGCACACCAGTAATGCTGTGTTGTTCCTGCTGGGCCCAGCGTGATTGATTAATCAGTGCTCACTATCTCCCTGGGATAGCAACAGCAAGGCATCACCATCTCAGTGGAAGGTGAGGACTACCGCCTGTGTGCAGAGAGACATCATTATGCAATTTGTGTGGCTGTATAGATCCAAAAAGAGCTCACGCTGTGGCCAGCGCCCCATCCTCATGGTTAATCGTTATATTACTTACTTAGGTACACAGTCAAAGGTAAATGGTATCAGAAATTGTATACCTTCATGCGTTTCCATTGCAGAATTTATACATATATGATATTTACTGTATGGCAGTAAAGTAGAGCTATCTATAAGAGGTAGCATTTTATATTTTTAACACATTGAGTGAGATGTTTCAAGTGCAAATCCCAAAGAGCATACATTAGGAAAAGGCATGGTACACAACAGTCTTTGAAGATGAATGCTGATGGAATGCTGATGTCCTTTCTAATGTTGTCCTACATTAGACTATAGAGGAGTGGAACTAATGGAACTATACGTAGTTTAGGGTGTTATCAGTTAAGTAAAGTAGTATTATGTTTATAGATTAACAGTCAATAATGTAGAATATGCTAATTCAAAGCCATATTAGCAATTAATTATTCAAACTATGCGCGTTCACCTCAGAGGGTTTGCCCTTGCACTCTTTGGCATTGACCCAAACGCTTACAGAAATATGCATATGTTTCCACCTACTGGTGAAATTATAATACTGCACAAGATTTTCAGTTCAACTCAGTTTATCATTTCCATCCATCCAGCTGGTGCTGCGATTCACCGCCTTTGCAATTGCTGCAGTAGATTTTCATGAGCAGAAACAATAAAAAAAATCTCAAAATAGGTGGAGTCTCTCCCTTTTGTGGCTTGATGCAATGCAATATAACTAAATTAATTAATGGAATCAAGCCCCTCGTATAGGTTAATCGATAACGTACAACTTCCACTTGCTAAATGAGGGGTCAGGGTCAGGGAACAATGCTTTATGTCTGCTGAGCTGATGTAGGCTATAGAAGGAAAAAGTTCGAAGTATTGATTATTTTTATTTCTTTTTTCCTGAGAAAATAATTATGTGCAATCATATTGAGATACCGGGGTATGCGACCAGCTGAAGAAGACAATGTTTGAGAGAAATAAAGAAATCAATGCTAGGATTGAAGTGGCTGCCTTGTTTCCTTGGAAGCCCCGCATATTGTTGATTGTGTGTTCAGGGCCATTCAGAACCAAGATTGCCTCTCCTCTTTATAGGCTGCTCCAGCAAGGATTGACCATCAGTCTCATGACGCTAGCTGGTAAAAATAGCTGCATTCTCAACAGACCAGATTTAATTTAGCCAACGTCTACAATGATGGCAGATGATAAGAAATGTATGGCAGTGTGATGATGTTTTGTATCCCACTGCAAGATTCTTGTTTCTTACACCTCACAATCTCAAGCACTGCTGCGCACAGGGTAGCCTAACACACATGCACCTATTATGTCCTGTGATTTGATTTAAACGAGAGAGAAGTGTGGTGCTCACCGTGTTCTGTACTGTCTGAAACCATATGTGCATGTTAGCTTCTGTGTGGATTCATCTGGTTGCCTATGTGTTATCTTGCATCTAATTTATTATAGAGCTACAATAATATGCTGACAAATAATGAGTATCAGGAATGCTGCCCAATGTCAATTATTATTAGTTAGAATTGTTATTAATCTCAAAATAAAATCCAAGCACAGGGTCAGTGTGGTGACCCAGTGAATAGCACTGTGGTCTCACAGCAATGAGGTCCTGGGTTTGAACCTCAGTCATCCCGCCCTTTCTGTGTGGAGTTTGCATGTTTTCTGCGGCTGGTTGCTCTGTTTTCCCCCACTATAACATGTCAGGTTCACTCTCCAGTCAGTGCCAACCTGCCCAGTGACACTGGCTCCAATCTGGAGTTGTTCCCTGGATGCTGCACAGTGGCTGCCCACTGCCCCTTAGAGGGATGGGTTAAATGCACAGGATCAGTTTTGCTAAGTATGTGACAATAAAAGCATCTTGACCTTGAGCACTGCCCATTGTCATATAGCCAGAATGTTTGCTGCAGAGTATGCAGAACAGTTATGAGAACAGTATCACTAGTGGAATGGCAGTAAACATATATGACACTGGACTGTAAGGGTTCCATAGCTATACATTCTTCACCTTTAGAAGCATCCATTTATACTGTATGCTGCCGCCCTTCTCTCTCCTTTTGTCCCTGATGATGATCTCTCTCTCTCTCTCTCTCTCTCTCTCTCTCTCTCTCTCTCTCTCTCTCTCTCTCTGTTGGAGGGTTGAGGGTCATTGTATGGGGCATTACTCTGTGCGATGAAATTCATCATAGTCTGGGGAGCGCTGTAATGAAGCTTCAGCCAGGGCCATAGGAAGTGTATGTGAGACGCAGTCAGTTTTCTCTTAAGTTTTAATTAAAATTCTCATGGGGTCTCAATAAAGCTTTAACCTTCTCTATGTTTGTGCCGTCAAAGACATGTAATGGCGCCATCTGAAGGGCGGGTGGTGAAAAAGGCAGACACGCAGAAGTTGTTCAGCATGTCGATCACTTAAGGCTACTTGCTGTGCCCCTGAAGACACATTCTCACTCATCTTGCCCATACTCACCATACACCAAAAACTTGTCCCTGTTATTATTATCAGGAGAAAAATAATGGAGAGAAAATAGTTCCATTCTCAACTAAAATGCATTATAATCATATATCTTAAAGGAAACCAAATATTAAGAGAAAGAAACAAAAATCTACACTGTGTGTAAAACGGTGTATATTTGTATTTTGACCTGTACTGTGTCCATCATTTATCCACAATAACAGGACCAGCGTCAATGTTAGCCTGTCCAGCTGCGATGCCCTCAGCCAGCCAAGGAGCACTTCAGCATGAATGCCATTCACTGCCAATGCATTACCACCTCCATACATTGACGTTATCTCACTACGCTGTAAATGAACCACATCAAACAACTAGTAATACATGTACCACAATAGGTACTGGTGGTTTATCACTTTTTAATAATATAATATCAACACTATATGGTTTGAATGTACCATGTTATTGACTCATTTGGAAGTGTAGGGAACTCTCAAATAGATGTTAATGACAAAAATGATATGATTAGGATTGTTTATGTTATAAAGCAATGTAGCATAATGAAGGTTTTGAAGTTAATCCTGTGACCACTTAGAATATTAATTTGAATTATGAGACAGGTTTGCCTTCACTTTGAATGGAAAATACATACATTCTTATGTATCGTATAGAAAAGCAAGATTCAGAAGGCCATTAATCCCTAATAAGTAAGTAAGTAATAGTAATTGTGTTTGTAAAAGTAACAAATTGCCCTCAATATAACAAACAAAGTGTAATCAGTATCACCAATGTTGCTTCATTAGGTGGTGCCATGGTGGTTTAAAGAAAAACAATAAAAGAAATAACAATTATTGTCCCACCAACATTATACAAATAAACATTGCAATGACTAGTTTGCTATGGTAACAGTTTTTTTATTATCATTATTTTATTTTGGGTCAAATTGACCCCAATTGGAAGTCAGCATAAATATTGATAGGCTGAGGACTAATTATTTCATTATATATCTTTCAGTATGTTGATTATAGGCTTATGCAATTTCGTAGTTCTGACTCTGTCACATAACCTGGTAAAGTGAACAATAATCTTGTACAGATTCAATTATAATGTGGCATAATTTCTGATCATCTTGTTGTATTGTCTTTTTAAAAGACATATCAATGCTACAGTCGACTGTGCCTCAACCCTGTGATTAGTTTTTGTCACAGTGTAGCGCAGCATCTTGACTGCACTGCTGGATATTATCTATTGTAGAAAATATGTTGATTTTTGCTGCTTGCAGGGCCCTGTCTTTCATTTGAGGTAATTGGAGTGTAACTAAATGTCTATTCAATTGAATGGGAACTAAATGAAAGCAGGTAATTTGCATCACAACTGATTGTTAAACAGATTACAGTATTCCACAGTTCAAAAATGACTGGATTTGGCATATAACCCATGCCACTTGTCAGAGTTATAACTATGCTAAGCAAAATTACCAATAATGTGCAGATGACATTACATGGATTTTGTAGAAAAGCTTGACTTTGAGTTTATGACTTATTTGTCTAAATAATTACAGCAAATTATGTAACCATGAGTTCATGTTTGTAATATTTGTGTTAGTCATGATTATGTGATAATGTTTGTGTTTTTCATTATAGTCATATTGCTGCAATGGCCTATTAAATCTACTGTCTACATACAGTAGAGATCTACGGTATATGTCATAATGATTTACTCATCATGTCAAAGCTACACATTCATGCTCATCTTATGGCTGCCAAAGACATTTATTACTTGTGGCACACAACCTTTAGGAAATATCATAAGATGTCAAAAAGCCTTGTGGTACATTTGATGTATACCTGGTACTCAGTTTGATTTAAACACCTCTCACTTGTGCACCCAGATCTCTAAATTTGGCCTGTATATTGTGCTGAGCACAAACTCCTCTGAAGAGTAATATAATGAGTTTCAAGTTGCACACCTTGAGCCTCAGGTTTCCTTCCCGTGCTGCACTTTGTTTGTTTTGATGTTTCTAAACTGCACGGTGTTTCAAAGATAACTGTTTTAGTAAGAGGCAGGGCTAGAGAAGAATTTGACCTTGTGTAAACACTGTGCTTAAAACACTAAACAGCAACTTTTCATGTCACACCCTTCATCATCAATATAATGCCCACTCCTCAGATTCTACAACAATAATTGGGCAGCACATACAATATACAGTACATTTATTAAGGACAGAGCAAAAGTAAATATGAATGGGAGAGGCATGGATGGCATTGGTAAGTAAGCTCTGAAAGATTTCTATCTGCAGGAAAATAACAAAATGGTTGTACCTCAAAACAACAATAAAATGAACACATTCCTTCCTTAGGAGTGTGTATCTCTTCTCATAAAATTCTTGAAAGTGTCCTAATTGACACAGGTGACTCCTTCATATTGGTTACACTGACATGTCAAAGCAGAACTGCATAATAATCCTCCATTCACAGTGGAATAAAGTGGTCCGAGTCCCGTGATTGAGAAGGCATCCAGCTGACAGATACCATGCAATTGTTTACAGTGGTGGGCTCAGGCAATGACAAGGCATTTTATAGCTGTCTCGTCTAGTTGTATTTCAACATAGTATCTCACTTCTTTGAGGCATCAGCATGCCGGTTCACAACAGCCACACACTTCTCAGCAAGCTTTGCTTTTTTGTTATTGCGGCATAGTTGAGCCTGATATCAGCACTTACAGTATTTTTTTTCAACTGCAGATGTGAATTGAAAACAGTGACAAGATGAGAAAGGAATCTGGCTTGAGCTAATTAATTGCAAAATATCCTTTGGACTTCACTCCATTGTTTATAGATTTCCAATCACTTTTAAGAGGTTATCATACATGTTGATAATTGAAAATGGTACGCAATTGGTTTGCATATATAATGATTTATGATATATGAACTTACCTTTAACAGAGAAATATGCTTTACTGTAAATTGGTGCTGCTAAATCCTGCCCCCCCCCCCCCCCCTACAACACTGTCAAAATAACAGCAGCCAAAGAGGATCGACAACAGCTTCAGGTGGACACCACTAACATACCATGAGCGAGACACTCGTGAATTCCCTCCCTTAAGGAGTTCCTGCATCCATAATAATCAGTGTCAGAGCATTGGAGCATTGCTTCCTCTCACTACATCATGTGTAAGAATTGTATACTCTCAATGACCCATGTGTTGCACTGTATCAAGGATATGGCCATACTTCACTAGACACAGAGCAAAACATATTACCTATCTTTTTTTTTTTCTTCTCTTATGGTCTTATGTGACTCTGGGAATATTACATTTGATACATCATAACAAATTTGATAGTCTGTAATAGTATATTAAATAACGTTGCATTAAAGCCAACCGGTAAAGAAACTAAATAAGTGAGGTATCAGTTATGTTAGGGCTGCATATCCAATAATCTGACTTATCATCAGCTGTGCTGCGAGTGGGAGGATGTGCTCATTGAATTACTAGACTTCTGCTGTTGCACTCAATAAGGAGTGACTCTGGCTTAGAGGAAGGCAGTTGTTTTGATAAATTCTTATTAGAGTAAAAAAGGCGTAAGTGGAGCTGTGGGTGAGCTAGTATTCTCATATATTCACATCTATCCATCTCTAATTAATTATAAAGACCCGTTTGGGTCCTGGTGATGCCATGGATCTCTGTGTCATTAATAGTGAAAGGTAATTTCTTCCACATCAAATGCAGTGTTCAATTTCCAATTTCCCACAGGAATGTGTGGATCACTCATAGTTAGAAAATTGTTCTGGAAATTAGACAAGTCACATTATTTTCCATAAGCCTTTAATTCAAGAGGCATCATGCAGGTTCCAGGATGTATAAATAGTTAGCTATTTTCGCAGCTACATTATACAGTACTGTAAACACTAAACCTGTTCTAAAGCTTGTGGCTCTTCTTGCATTTATATATACAATTCTTATCTTAAAATATCATAACTGCAATTAAGGTACATTTCAGTTGTGGTTCCAAAACTTTCAATGATATTTCACTCTTAATACCTACCTCATTTTATATTTCATTACATCTTATGTTCAATGAAAACATGACATTTACTTAAATTAAATCTAACTGACATCTTGCCACTAGATGTCAATCTAGAGCACCAGCATCTCAGGCCAAAACAAATGGCCCGGCTATGAAAACAAAGAACAGAGGAGCTTGTATTACAACACACAGAGACTGAAATTACTGAAATGACTCCATTATGTCTACATAGAAAATAGTTGTTTGCTGCTATGTTAATGTTTATAATATCGTACTGTATAGAGCACCTTAACAATTGTGTTTAAAGATAAAGAGTAGGAGATCATTTATTGCAATTGGTTATGTATGTTTTATTGCAGGCTACAGTATTCACACGTATTTACACATATTTAATTATTTATTTATTTATTGTTGAGCAACAATATATTTATTTGTGTAAACGCAATAAGATAAAACTTGGCCTTTGATGAGTTGCCTTCATAGTTTACTTCTTGCAAACACCAAATTATTGAATACACCAATTAACTGCACAGTGTCTGGGTCACACAGGCTATTTCATTGACTGCAGCAGCATGCTCTAACAAATGCTTCACCATTTTGCTTCATGAGAGAGAGAGTAATGCACTGGTACTGTAGGGAGAGTATCTGAACACCCCTGACACTCGTTCACACATTACATTACATTATGCTTCATTTTGAGTCTTCTCTTGCTTTTTAACATTCCTTTTGAAATATTCTCAGCTGGAAGATAAACATTAGGGCAGTCATTCCCAAGATATATTTTGATATAAAACAAGGTTTCTGTAGAGGTGAATACCTTCACTGAGTATAATATGCAGAAATTACAGATGATGGTTATTGCATTTTAATTGATTGATTATGTACCATTAAGAAAAAACTACTTAGAATCAGAGATTGCAGTGATGCATATGTCGTTTTTAGCACCACGTACATACAAGAATGTCAACAAATGCATATTCTGAAGTGGTATGTTACTTTCTGGAGATGTGATCACTTTTTTATTGTCATCTTCATATCATTATAAATTGACTTTATACTACAGAAAAGGGGATAACAAATATATCGGCAATCAAATACATTATAGGAGAGCGTAACAGAGGTACTGCACAATGTCCTGTCTTAAGCATCACACCAGCAGATGGGGCCCAGCAGACTGCTAACAAGTGGCTTCCTGCACGACTCAGAGGATTGACAGCATATCCCAAGACATCACAATCTCCACACCAAACTGTAAACATGTGTGTGTGCTTTTACTCGAGGGACCCTGTGATGCTTTCCTTTCTCAAAAACAAAAAAAGGCCACGGCGAATGACTGCTACTAGCAGTAATAATCACTGTTTACTCCATATACTCTACAGCAGTGCCTGAGGGATAGGCCCATGTTGCGCTGCTGCGGATGACTGACAACTATGGAAGAATGCACATTGGTAATTGCTGAAGCAAATAGCCTTATTCTCGAAAGGAGGCCTACAGGTGATGATATCATCAAGCTCCGTCAGACAGCTGTGGGGGTGAAACAGGTGTGGGTGGACTGGAGGTGGCTTCATTTTTTTTGTGACATTGCTCAGAATATATTTTGCAATTTCATGGTTGGCAGACACTCATATAGTCACTGTCACTGTTATGGGTAAGATTAACAAAATAATATGGCTCATCAAAAGCAAATAAGATTAAGATTATCAATTTGGCTCAGGTTGAAAGGCATGGGAGTTATTAATATATGAATTAACCCGAAACACATATGTCTTGCTATATATTGTATTTCTCAGCATATACTGTATCTAAACCTGTATATTGTGGAGTCACCTGGATGTATACATTGGTATTTTTTGTATTTGTACAGTTTGATACATTTATATTTTGGTACAACTCATAGTAATTTCTCTATAAATAATTTTCATGATTTAGTGAGCCTTTAAGTTACGGGGTGTAGATATAATCAGCACGTTTTTATTTGCCATGATTGTGATGATGCCCAACATAACAATGTGTCAATTATACATTTGGCGTGCCATAAATAAAGTTCGTCATTGTGAGACAGAATTATGTATAGCATTATGTGCTCCCATCATGCGCTGGGACAAAAAAAAAACTAGGTTCAAGGACAACTAAACAAGCTGTTATTTGTACATTTATCATTCAAGCCCACAGCTCCACTACATTGAATCTCCATTCACCACAGAGTATCGATTGCTGTAACACATCAGGACCCAGCTGTGCTCTTGGTAACTTAACATTAGAAAACAAAAACAAAAAACTATATATTTGCCAATTGTGTGGCCCTTAATCAATACTATGGAGAGAGAAATTTATTCATATCTATTCAGGAATTATTTTCCAAAACATAATGCTACGTGTGGCCTTTAGCTTCATTCATTCATTTGTGCTACATTCTCTTTAGGAATGTAATGCATGCCACCCCAGACAACTAATATAATGGTGTGATTTTCACTTACAGTACCAACAGGAACCATTGGTTCTTGTTTTTTATAACAATTTCCTCTATATAAAAGGCACCTTAACTGTTTAGTTAATGTTATTTTTTTTATACAACAGTGAATAGATTTCCAAGGCCACTAAGTTATTAATAATGGTAATAAGCAAAATTAGATAGATTGTGAAAGATAAATGATCAAATGCCAGTCACGGTTGCAATTACATTATGCATAAAGCATAAACTGTGGGTAATGCTAGAAATAAAAGAGGTAGCAGCAAAAACAACACTAATTAACAAGGCATAAACTGCTATGTTACACACCAACATGATGTTTGTATGTGTGTACAGACTTATTTTCATCTTTTGGCATCCGGCTCCCTTGTATAAACTAGTTTTAATAGCTTTCTTGCTTCATTGGGTAAAAACAAAACACGGTTCTTAAATAAGCAAATTAAATGTATTATTCTATTTCCATTATCCTCACAATTGAAATTATGTAGATAAATAACTAAAATTATATAACAATGATCCATCATCCCATCATAATGATAATTATGATCATTCTTATCTTATAAACAAAATGGTGACCCATATCAAGTGGACAACATAATCTATATTTGTGACCTAAAAGTATGATAAAACAAACCAGTGAAGAAAAAATACTCAAAAAATGTGGACAATTGTATGGAAAGACGTTTGCCTGATGTGGTGGAGAATAGTGAAAAACAAATTACTCAAACTTTTAAAGCAATGAGGACATTGCCCAATATATAGTATACTGTTTGTAGCTTACAGTATAGTGTGACTTGAGCAATAAATAGGTCGAAGAGAAAGAAAAAACATATGATTTCTTATTTTACATAACATATTTTCTTAATATAATCATTTGCTGACTACTTGCTTAACAAAAGTAGTTGTTGTGTTTTTATACTTAATTATAACAAACACTGTTAAAAACATAATTTGTATGTAAATTGATCATTTGCATGCTTTGAAGAAACAAGTATATCTGCATGGGATATAACAAATTGTCCTAATATGGACAAACCGGGACAAACACAAGTGATTGAATTGCCACGCCCAAAACACCTTCCATGAAACTGTCCTACCCGCGTCCAGGAAACAGCTCACCGCCCCACTAGCCCCCCCTCCTTCCCTGCCATTGTTGAAGTCTGGGATATCGAAACAGTCTTCGTCGAAACTTTCAGTGTACTTGCTGGATAGGACACTTAACTAAATATCTAAACTTTTCACTTTGGTTAATTAATAATATCCTACGTACTGGGTGTATGCTGCGCAAATAGGACACAACTTGTAGTGAACAGTATTTAAGGAAGAACTTGACGCTGAGGAGAAATTCTCTGTTTTCCCATTCCACCATTTTGAACTTTTAAACTCAGTTGTCGAGTGGATTGTTTTCGGTAAGTTGGCAACACCCAGTTCCTTCACATTTGAACCAAGTAAAGTACCATTATTACTTTTTATATGGTTGATTGGACTTCCAAATATAACTGGTTGTCTAACATTTCCTGTTAAGTGGAAGTTAGGTAGGTATGCTGGCAATAATTAGCTAGAGCTAGCACCAGTTTGCTACAGTTTGCTATCTTTTAACATAGTATTAGCTCGTAAGGTTGACCAAAATTACTATTAGTCTTGTTAAATGTAAGCACACAAGTAGTCCCGCGAATTTGGCCACACAGACGGTAACCTGCTATGCTTGACCCTTATATTTCTCGTTAATGCTCATTTAAGAAAGCGGTAGCCTCAGGTCTGGTCAGCTGTTCGGCCAGGACAAGAGATGACCGCACCTCCGCTCCAGTGTTTTCATCAACACCATGACACTCCTTAATATTAGTCAGCCATTTCAAGAGTGACATTAGATTTGGTCGATTTGAGTAATGCATATACTCACACACTGTCTGTCAATTAAGTTTGAGTATCTCAACTAGTCGTTTGTGGGACGCTAGCCTATCCAATACCGTAGCCTAGCCATGCTGATACAAGTTTCAGCATGTCCAGTTTCGTGGGAACAACTTGGCGACGCTTCATCAGGAGTGTCAGTGCATGTGCACTTTTTGTGGTCTGTCAGACACACCCTTCTCTTTCTTTGGTGGTGGGGTTATTTAATATACCTAGTATATTTTATAACTGTGTATACACCAAATGGCTTTATGGTTAACACTTAGCGACACCATTATATTTTATAATACATAGTACAGGTCAGTAGATAGCTACAGCATTGTTTACACAATTCAGCTTATCAATGCCCCAGTTGAAGCAGCTCAAACCATCAGGCTGGCTGATTATACATACCCCTCTAATGTGAGAGGTAGCCTAATCAATGGAACTGTAGTCGCTGCCTAAAAATGCCCCAGTGTTACCGTGCTCCAGTTATGGTATTTATTCAAAGAAGTGTTGGAGGCAGTTCTCACATGCATTTTCATTATCGCTAAATGTATTAATAAATTACCGGCACAATGATTACTTATTTCAGCACAATACTACTTTTTACACATTCTGGTGTTTTGTCCCCCAGAATCAGAGAAGATGACAAACATCAACACGGCCAACATCAACTTTAAGTGGGACCCAAAGAGCCTCGAGATCCGTACCCTCGCAGTGGAGAGGCTGTTGGAGCCCCTGGTCACCCAGGTAATGTGCATGCTATAAGAAAAATTATAAAAAATAGTCGCCACACCCTTGATTGAGTGTCAGATTACATCAGTAGCTAATTTAAACGGTTATTGAAAAGCCAACTTAACATAATTTAGTTCAATAAGGATTTTTATTGCTTTATTTAATGTCCATTTTAGTGAGATCAGTATTTTTGTATTTTATTCAGTGATGTCCACATGCACTGTTGACACCAAAGTCAGTATAATCTAGCGCTGTCAGATGCAATTAAAATGTAATCTCAATTAAGTAATTAATTCATTCATATTTTTATAACCAGATTCCATCTTTATGCACATTTTTGCATTTATTAAATACAAACAAAATAACAATTATTTCTTGCAATTAATTACATAAACGTGCAATTGCATTCCATTTTAATCTTGTCTGACAGCCCTAGTAATCTTAAACTTGCTTCCTTATAGGTTACTACTCTGGTAAATTCAAGCAACAAGGGCCCATCTAAC
Organism: Typhlichthys subterraneus; assembly: GCA_027564835.1. Classification (NCBI taxonomy): domain Eukaryota; kingdom Metazoa; phylum Chordata; class Actinopteri; order Percopsiformes; family Amblyopsidae; genus Typhlichthys; species Typhlichthys subterraneus. The sequence goes on from JAODUH010069261.1 coordinate 40,115, forward strand.
AAGAAAAAGGGCCGCTCTAAGAAGGCTCATGTTTTGGCTGCCTCAGTGGAGAATGCTACAATGAACTTCCTGGAGAAAGGAGAGAAAATTGCAAAGGAAAGCCAGTTCCTCAAAGATGAGTTGACTGCTGCTGTGGAAGATGTCCGCAAGCAAGGTATGTGGGGGGTGGATAAAGCATATTTGATTAGTTTGTGTGGTTTCTGGTATTTATATGGTGTCTGCTCAGAGATGTATGTATGCATGCATGCAAGCATGCCAGGCCCTTCATCACCTTCAGAGAAGGGGTGACAAGAATAAATTATTAAATAATGTTTACATTTTATTCAAAAATATACAGTAGCTATAGGCTATGTTTTACAGTTTAATGTAATTTTAGTTTTATATTTTATATAAATAAACATACAATACACAGCTACATTTGAAGTAGCTTACTAAGCTTCAAATCGGTATCCTGCTTGTTACGTCAGAGGCTCCTGACGTGCCCCTTCTCCTGAAAATGTGAAGGGTTCTGCCATGTAATCATAGTGCCAGAAATCTGACCAATCAAATTGACGCATTGCAAAGCTAATGGCGGGATCCAAAGGCCTGCACCTTCAGGTCCCTGGGAGAAGGGGTTACGTATATCACAAATCGCACACACACACACACACACACACACACACACACACACACACACACACACACACACACACACTCATGAGCCTGTAACTAGCTAACTGTACTGCACGTCTGCCCCGTTCATCTGTACTTGGTTAAAGACATGGTGAGTAATGATCGTGACTTCGTGGCAATTTTATTGCAAAAGACTTTTTCAAGGCTAAGTTTCAGTGAAACACTTGATGTAATTAAGAAAGGTAGACCAACACCAACCCTGAGCCTTACGCAGAAGGGTAAAAGCTGTGTGCGAAGTT
>JAODUH010069262.1:0-16605 GCA_027564835.1 Typhlichthys subterraneus
AAGGTGGTTACTTCTTAGGTTCATACTTGGTAGTTTGGTCTGCTTTGATATCCACCATACCAAAAGGAATATTGTCTGTAAAATTGTCTAAATAGTCCACAAATACAAACAGTATCAGTTTCCGCGTATCACAGGTGTCCCCAATGGCACTCTTTTATTTGCAACAGGGTCCATGATAAATAACATTTTACAAGGACTGCATTTTCTCACACTCTTCCATCAAATGCACCGGTCTTCTCCAACTCGGGAACAACGCAAGAACCCAACCACCCCCATCAGTAAGAAATGAGTATGTACGTTGTACTGCATATCTGTCTGATATACAGGTTGTGCCTTTATGTTGTTTAATCACTTGTTCTTGTCTTACCAGATAATGCACTCATTCGGGTACAAGGTAAATTGCAGGACGCTAATCTCCATACAGTGTATCCGCACGGACTTTGACACAATCAAGTCTGCCTATTTTTGGCATGTTTGACAGGAGGATTGTACGTAACTTTTGGATTTTAAAGCACGCTGAGGACTTGTGGCTGCCTCAAAACTTTCCCTGTAGCCTTATGCCTGATCTGAAGGAAGACGGTGTACTTTGCCTTATTGTGGATCCCACATCCACTCCCCAACCAGAGTATCCCGCGAGATTCATAATGCCTGAACGTGAACCTTGACTATACAGATACCTTTGCGTTATCATTTTGCATGGGGTATGAAAGGGGTTTGCAAGGGAATACTCAATGTTCGACGGACAGACTTAATACCTGGGAAGCTGTTGGTGATGGTGGATCCCACGAAGTCTATAATGGAATCATTAAAAGATGACGGTCGATTCAGCTCAGAAGTACTTGAGTCTCGCTACACACACTTCAGAACTGATCGTACAATGAAGCTGATCCCTGTGGATCAAATCGGTTATGTTCTGGAAAGAAATTTCACATATTGGATATATACCAAAGCACCTAGATGTCTTCAGCGTGGTACGCAACACTAATACAATACCGAGGTCCATTGAAGTTGCTTGCAAACATTCCCGACTAACTTGAAGGATGGCGGCTCATGAATACGGCAAAGCGCAGACTTGACTGGTGACCTCATAGACACTTAACGTTTTCTTTCTTTCTTTCTTTCTTTCTTTCTTTCTTTCTGACTAAACGCATGCCCGTGCTGGCTGCGTTTAATAATATAAAACAATGTGATGTTTATGAAACTCAATAAATAGGTTCTGTGTATGCATTATAAAGTGCAGTGTGTGTTTTTCATGTGAATTGCGTCTCGGAGTAACCTATAGTTGTTATTGTTATTGGTAGCTTAAGAAGCGTTTGAGGTTGGGATTGTGGAATCATGATGTCCACACGTTCATCTTTGTGCCGAAAGAGGACCTGAGAAGTGTCATCTGGTCAGTGCGATGCCAGTTCTCACATGAAGATGATAGCAAACTTGAAACGTGAAAATCTGGAACTTAAGAAGTCACTGGATGCTGAGAGTGAACAGAGTGCCGAGGTTCTCCGTGAGAGAACAGCATTGTGTGCAGCACGCGTGACATACAGGGAAGAAAAATACACTGTAGGAGTAAGAGGGGAAGGAGTGGGTAACACCAAGGCTATAGTGGAGCTAAGGGATGCCCACAGGCACACGCTATATGAACTCCAGTTGTGTAAAAAGGAGCTGGAGGATACAAGAGAGGCTCTCCAGGAAGCATGGAAAGAAAGAGAAGCCTTGAGGGTCAAGCTGTCAGAGTCAGACTACCAAGGTCGGCGAGCCAGTGAAAGCGGCCGGTGGACCGCCTAAGACTGAAAGCTCGCACCCACACTTAGACTGGGTAGGAAGGCATTATCTCGCCATGTCTCTGCCGGAGGATCGCATGTTAAAAGACGGCCAGGCGGTCACTCCAGTCGGGGTGTTACAGAAGCTGTTTGAGATGAGGGTAGGTGATAAACTGGCGACGGGGTTCAGCATGCTGTTAGAGAATATAAACATCATGCTATCTCACCTGGAGCCTGAGTGGTACGCAAAACACTTTGGTTTTTGTAGAGTGTATGTGCATGGCAACGAATACAAATCTACGGACAGGGTGGACATGGAGGACTTTGCGTGGCTCTTGTTCGAGTTTGGCGCGCACGCTCTGCTTATCGAAGTGCTAGCGGGGCTCCTGAATGTTCTAAACAGTACAGGGAAGGGAGGTGTGACGACTACAGCTCTGTACACGAGCAAGAACATGCACACCTCATATGTCAAACTGTTCAGAGACACGGTGTCAAGGTCCGCAGAGGCTTTCGTTCGCATACGCGATATAGCTCAGGGGGTGTGGAAGTCGCAAGGTCTCGTGTACGTGCCTCTCACGGCAGGCTTGGATGTTGATCAGGGCGAATTTCAAGGAGGTTCCCACTCTGTCAGGAACAGAGTCTTGCGCTCTGTACTGGAAGGAATCGAAGCCCCCCCTCATGTCAGCAGCGCATCAGCAAGCGCTGAGGTAGACAAAAGTATTTTGCGAAGACCCGCTTCGGTTGGGGCAGTCCCTCTCTGCGTTCATGAAACGTAGAGGTTTGGAGGGTCAGGGTAAAGAGGGGGGGTCCTGTGTTCAACGGAGTGACCGGGAGCACTTCCCCTTTAAGGCGTAGCCATCAAGCGCCATGCCAGGTCCTCCTAAAAAGCAGGGGCTGTTCGATTCACTTTGGTCAAACAATCTACCTGACCTCTAGCGCTGTACAAGAAGGAGAGTAATAGGGGTATCTACTGTATATATATATATATATATATAGTTAGAGTTAGATAGTCAAGCCAGAAAGATACAATGAGTACAGAGGGGCCCGCCACGCGACACGAAGATGAGCTACTGGTAGGGCAGTCTGAGTGCAAGAAATGGTGTCTCAAAGAAGAGGACCCGAGAACGAATGTAATGTTGGCCATGTCTAGATACTGCCAAGAACAATGGGTGAGGAAAATGGTCAAGCTGCACATGGACCGAGGCTCTGGAGAAGTGGGATGTGGAAAATCGCACGCTACATCGCTACTGGAGAAGAAGCTAAGGAGTTTGAAAATTAGTGTTGCTGTGAGCGCCATGACCAACAAGGCGGCGGGTGCTCTAATGGACTCACGCTCGCTGGACACATTCCACAAGATGATGGGGTTAAAAAAGGAACTGTTGAACGACAAGCTTTCGCTTCAAGACTTTACGCGGCAGTACTACAAAGTATAAAGGGATGTCATTTCTCGTTTCAATACACTGCACCAGTCCGACTTCTCCCCTGGGCGCAAAGGGGTGATCAGAAAACACTCGTGTAGTCAACTGAGACCGGAGTCGTGTGCCGTGTGCAGTAAACATTTCGAGCAGCTGAGGGTGTCTAGGAATCCCATGGAGAATGCCCCGCCCGGGGATGAACGTGCTGATTGTGGACGAGTACGGTCTGATGAACGCTCGAGAGGATGTTGTGCTGCCTGGCTCTCTTCTATGGCACCGCTAGGGGTCCTCTGATAGTCTTCTCAGGCAGCGTCTCGCAATTGCAACCCGTGGGATCCATTCTGCGCATTTGGGAAACCGAACGCTTCGAAGGACTCCTCTCTTGTTCGACTCCGCTCTTTGTCAACAGGCGGCAGTTCAAGGACCCTGGCTACGCGGAGGCTGTGACATACCTTCAGTTCAACACTGTCACAGAAGAGTCTCATCGCATTTTCTATAACCAAGTGGCTGTCCTGTCATGGACCCCGACTACCAATCCGAAAAGCTGCGGATCTTTCACCAGGACAAACAGCAGATGACATACACCGCAGCGTACATGAACAAGGTGATGCAAAAGTCCCGCGTTGGGGCAAAGTTTATCAGTGTCGTTCAGAACCCGACACCGTACAAAGGACCCGGCGCTTGGTATGAAGTGCTGAAGGAGGCTCTTTTCGGTGCCCAAATACTGACAAGGGAGCCGTCCCACAGAAAGGGATTATCTGAAGGTGGACAATCTCTGGGTGGGTTGCAGAGTATGAATGATATAGCACATGGACGTTAACGGTATACAGGTTGCTGGCAAAAAAACATTGTCATCCTCAGCCACCTTGCTGGGCGCGCAAGGAGGCATACAGCCTAAACTCCCTGTCATCGCAGACACTGAAGGTGTAGTGCAAGGCATTTGTTTCAAGTGAGAGAGTCTCTTCAACGAGTTCTACGTGAAGGGGGATCGGACCGGAACCCTGTACAAGGTCGCTCCTTCCTCGTGAAACTATATGAACTGGACCAAATACGCATCCACTGGCCTGTCTGTTGGTGATGAACACGTACGAGTGCCAAGGCTGCACTGTCGATGACCAAGTGCTTTACCACCCGCCAAGGCATTTCTCCATGTCACCAATAAAGCCCTCATTGTACATTGTGCTCACTAGGGTGGTGACAAGAGAGAACCTACAAATGACGAACTGCAACTTCACAGTTGCAGTTTTTTCTGGCTTACCGCAAGAGGGTGGAGATGAACTATTCATCTTGACATGCCTAAACAATACGCACCTCTGTACACACACAGCCTTGAGTCAGCGGGCCTCATTTGATCTGGCACTAGCGACACTAGCAACACCATCACAAACATAACACACACACACACGCACACAGGTAAAGGCAAAGAGATGAGCTGGGGTGTAACGTGGCACAAGCTAACACTGGAGGAGTTGATATGCACTACCGAAAGGTCCACGAGCAGGGCAGATGGGGTTCTTGAAGCTTGTGCACCACCCTGGGCCGGTGCACAAGACGATCTCAATTCTTACATCATTCTAAGGTGGTGCCCTTGGTTTTCGCAGAGGTTCGGCGTGCTGTCGGACGCAAATATTAACATGCTTATGACCAGGTTGCTCAGGCTCAACAGCGAAGAAGCCCCTATTCTCCTAGAACTACTCACGGCAACGTTGCTCATCCTCAAGCTGCCCAACGTGCCGTACCCAACCTGTCGAGATCCATATCAAGCAGAGAGGTTCCTATTTCGCAGCTAATGACAATTCTCTGTACAAGCACACATCGTATGCCACACATCGAGTCTACCCGAGCCTCTGCCGCTAGTTAGCCATCTGCCATGTCGTCCAGCAGAGTACATCGACCGATTCTTGCATACACACACAATCTGAGCGAGCGTCCGATCTGCACCGTCGAAGTCCCTTACGGTTGCTACAAGTACGAATCAACTAAGAACTGCTTACCTGGTGGTCTGTTCTGTTCCACTTTGTCAAAGATGTGAATTCGTATGTGCCAACGCTACACGGGCTGACCGCCGACCTCATAAAAAACCTAAAAGAAGTGGCAGTCTGCAACACCAGCAGCACCATTGCAAATAGACCGTTCCTTAACACCCCACAACTGTACGAAGTTGAATTTATCAACACAGGACACGAGTCCCTGAAGAAGGGAGATCGTTTTGCCGTGCAGATCCTCAACCCGCAGGACGTGGTGGCGCAACTGGAGGTTAACGGGGACCTAGGCTACACCACGTCCGTGAACAGGAGCATCTGGGGAGAACTGCTGGCTACTAGAATAGTGAATTGTGAGACCGGCGGAGACCCCGTGGAGGAGGTGATCCAGGCTATTAGGCACAAGCAAGACTGAAACGTTTCAACTGATTTCACCTTACACACCGCAAAGTACACTGTCAATGATGATGCTTGTGGCCAACGGGGCAGATTATCACAAAGTCAATGATGATATTAGAAATCTTGCCGCAGCGGCCGTCAACGCTGACTTCAACACGGCGACCATCTGCATCATCGTGGAGAACGACAGCGTCAAAGGGTTTCTGGGAACCTTGATCAGGCATGCAATGAACATTGTGGAAAGCGTGCAAGGCTTAGCAGGAGGACAGGTGGTGCGATCCTGCAATAGTTATAATTTCAGTACGATCAAGACCGGTGAAAGGTTCATGGCCCAACTCAATTTGAACAGATGGCTTTTGTAAGACGTTTCGTGGAGAACGTTCTGATGGAGAGCACTTTCCCGTACTCTGTTGTTTACCATTGTAGGATTGGTTTGGTTGTGATGATTTGTACAAGGTGTTGTGTTTGTAGTATAATTACACATGAATAAGGAAACTGTACACCATGGTCATGTTGTCCATACAATTTTATTGGATTTCACAATATATTTATTGGGTTTCACAACGTACGAGTACAAAAACAAAGTGTATAACTAGTATAGTACTAGAGGATTGAAAGTGACAGCAAACGAAGTTGGTAACTGTTTTCTTTTTAATGCCAAGCTCAGGCTTCTCAAAAGAGATATACTTAAACTTTTTGATGCCTTTCACGTAATCCTTATCCCGTACGCGGTGGCGATCGGCGGGATCGACATTGCTAGCTTTAGCATTCAACATCTGAAGCATGGTAGATGTGTCCATCGAAGGTTTGAGTCTGCTGAACACAACCGCAAAGTTCGAGTCACTCCTCACAGCCTTGAGAGCTTGAGAGCCGGGGCGCTCACATCCTGGGCGCTCACGATAACGATGTTGGGGTTAGAGGTGGAGTTATTGCCATCGATCAGGATTTGGGCAGCAGGCTCAGCAACTGCGGCACTCTCTTTTTTCCCAACTGCTAAATGTATCCACCATTGATTAGACCACGGCTCACTAGTGATCGTGGGGAGATTCGCCATGTTGAGCCACCACTTGTTGGCGTGTCGATATCCACACGGGTCTTGAGGTTGTCGTGCGTTGAGCTTCAAAAGGTTCATCCACTAGCTGTCCTTCTCAGAACTATTCATTGCGCAATGAGGTCTTCTCACAAGAACTTCTCACTTGTTACTCAACTGAGGCGTTGGTTAGCAAACACAACCTAGCGAACCACAGGACAATGTTCACCAAGGCCAGTGTGCATAGGATTACAGCAATACACCTATGCAACATTTCTCCAATGAAACATAATCTCTGTTGGGCTCTCTTCGTAGAGCAGGGGAGACCATGTCCTTTGACACACCGTGAAACGCGTGCACATCGTCTTCCTTAATAATATAAAAAAAATCAGTGTCGTTCTCACAGCTCCCCAGTACAGCGCGTAAGCGGGCGTACCAAAGAATATAGGCAATGCGTATGCTTTAACGTGTGCAATGACGACAACAACAAAAAGTAGGTCGGCTATGCTTGGTTTACGAACCTGGCTGAGTCTCCCGTGTTACCGGCCAGCATCGTGCTCTCAATCTTCGACACGGTCTCGTGTCCAATCCTCGTCATCCTGTCAAACACCCTGTCTTTATAATAGCGCCACTGGCAAAACCAGTTGCACCTGAAGGTGTTCCCGGCTTCTGTCCCAATATGCACGTAGTGGCAGTTTTGGGTGTTTCGCATGTGGTCGTACAGTGTCTCTTCGTCCCCAGTCCAGATGAGACCTAGAGTCACACCGGCTTTGTCTCCCAGAGTAGTAAATTGTGTCTCGCGGCGGGTATGGATTTTGCTATCAGGTACAATTGCACAGCCTGTCTATAGTCACAGCCCGGGACCGTGGTGGTTTCGACTTCGCCTGTGTGGTAGACCGCACCCGACATTGACGCGATACAGCCCACCAGTTGCACAACTTGCTTGACCAGGGACGGTTTGTTGCACAAACCACAAATGGTCACTGAGAACGGCTACTTTCTTGAGACATTGTTAACCACACTGAAGTGACACTCGCGCGGGTGCTGACGGCCACCCAAGGTGTCGCACCTGATCATATTGTGAAACCGTTGAAGCAATTTGTTCCACTCGGAGACGAACGTGTGGATAGAGATCACGGGGATGTACAGCTCCTCTGTTCCGGTGTAGCTGTTTATACACGTCTTGGCTATCAGAGAGCACCCATTCGCAACGTACGTGTTGTAAAAGTTCACGATCGAAGAGTATTCCTCCGATCGACTCGCGATAGACATGAGTCTGACGCGCACATCCCCGACTCGGGGAGTGTTTGGAAGTCGAGGCGATCAGTTGAGAGGGTACGTGCTTGAAGGCAAGATTTCCCAGGTCTAGGTTGTTCCATTGCCCCTTATACCCGTTCAGCCCTGATATCAGCACATCGTTCAGCGCAGTCATCGTTCACCAGGCTCCCCAGCCTTGATCCTCAATGTCGCGGTGCCGCTTGCACAGGATTTATATTGAGTATGAAGCAGATTGACTTCTTCGAGGTCATAGTAAGCACAGCGTACTCTCAGCAATCGAAAGTCAGATTGCGCTTAAAAAGTGTGTCGTTAGTGACTTGCTTACTGTCCGAGAAACGCACAGCTGATCCCTCATCGTAACCCGTTCCCTGTACAGCAGCTATCATGAATATTTTAAGAAATAACACAGACATTTAAAGCGCAGGTATGTTTGGAAGACTTTATTTTGTACACATGGCACATCAACAGGCACAATAGAACAATTTCACACGGCGCACAAGTAACAAGTTGCAGTATGCTGTCAGGGTAATGCAATATGGAGTTATCTTGGCCTCCTTACATCTTCACACATAGCAGCCGTCGAGATGTAATTTGACACAGCTGTCAGGGAGCTGCCTCCACCCGCGGGTACAGAGTATCAAGCTTGTTGTTTGCTAAGCACGTCCGTATTGGACCGCTGTGCGGATGGCAGAACCTATTGGGTTTTGGACATGGAGGGTGTGATGCCCTCCACGTCTTCCACATCCATAGCGACCACTTCGCTGCTCCCCTCGCTGGAGCTGATACTGCCGCTCTTTGACATGTGCTTTGTAAGTTTGCGTAGCTTGCTCATCACTTTAGAGATTTCCCCGGGATCCTGATCATCCTTTGTTTGTTTGTACACCCGCTTATACTATATACTATATATATGTCTCTTGCCAAACACTGCAACGTATCCATATTGGACTGGTTAGACAAGGACTCGTGCCACAGAGCTGCGCTGTTGTTCTAGTATAACGTCTTTTATGCTGGCCTTGATCGCATCGAGCAACTTGTCTTGCTCTTTCTGAGAGGTGGCCTGTCTCTCGGATTCCTCCTTGTTGCAATCTCCTTCCTTTGGTCCTCGGCCAGAGTCCCGTGCTGAAGTGGTTTGTCGCCAGGGTTGTAGAGAGGCGGCCGCTCGACGATGTGTGATGCCCTCCACGTCTTCCACGGTCTGCTGCTGCTGCTGCTGCTGAGGATTCCACAGATGTTGGGTTTGAGGTTGCGTAAAATGTTGAAGCGCGGGTACCAACTTCATGTAACTCTGTAGAGCTCGGAGCTGCTCTTGCGCATGTTGACACTGCTGCTGCTGAGGCAGAGGTGGTGGTGGCGGCTGCTGCTGCTGCTGCAAAAGCTTGATCAGAGTATCGACTTGAGTCTGGGTAGCGACCATCGTATCTTCCATCTGTTCGGGTTCAGGTGCTGTAGTATATCCTGTAGGGTCGGTTACTTCGGCGTTAGTATGTTCATCTGTAGGGTTAATACCAGCGCAGAGTTTAGTTTTCACACCAGTCCATCTGGTGAACTCCTTAGCTCCTTGTACGGTGAACAGCGTGTCTGCATCATCAGGGCATTTCAGTCTCTGAGTTAGTACACTGTTCTGAACCCTGATGGCATCTAATAGATCCTTGAGCACTCGCACCTCAGCGGCTTGGCCTAGCACGGCCTTCCGCAACGATTCAATTGTCTCCGTGATACTCTGCCCCTCCAAGTTGTCGTCTGACACATCCGAGGGAGTTTCGGTCTGGACATCAAAGTTCGGTGCTCTCATTCAGATTGAGGCCCGCATCGAGGGCCGAGTCTTTCAGCGTGGAAAAGCCCATCCTGGTCATGGTCTGCGCCAGATCCTTACCTTCACCAGCGTGCAAAAGCAGCACGGCCTCATGGGCACAGAGACTAAACTACACTCCTCCATCACGGGGCCACTCTTGTTATTTCCCACCGTGCCTAAGCTGAAGCCCATGCTCATCTCCGGCTTCACAACGCCATTGGTGTACTCGCTGTCATCGCACACGACACAGCAGTAGAGAAAGGTTTTGTCAACAGACCTGCTGTGGACATGCCAATAACACTGGACTTAACTGATGTCCTTCTTGACTTTGTGTAGAACACAGCCTTGCCTGGTTGGGGGTGACACGCACTATAGTATGACATGTTTCCCACAATTACATTTTTCCTCGACTCTGGGTACACCTCACGCTGCGACAATCAAAACGCGCTACGCATGCCCACAAGGAACTTGTCAGCTCCTCTTGAAATGATACTAGCCAACGCCTCTGTGTAATCGTCCTCGTTGGTGTCGTAGCATTCTCTGCAGAATATCGGCACAAACACAGACTGGTCTGAATGCAGAGCTCCTTCTGTCGTGTCTATCGGCATATTCGACAAGAGTCATGCTGGTCATGTTTACGACGGCTCTCTTATTGTCCTCGTTGGACACTTTTACAAATGTGCACTGGTCTTTCGTGAAGAATACGGGCCCCACTCTGGTCCCCTGACTCACCAAGGGGACTTCGCCGTTTTAGGACATCGCCGACTCTGCAATCCTCCAATCAGCGGCGGAGGAAGACAAGAGGACCTAAGGGGCTCGGTCACCAGTGTCCTTTAGTGCGAACCCCTCGGAACGTTCCACCTTGGTGTTGAAAATCAGGTTGTCTCCCCAGACAAACTCTGTGTCAAACTCAATCAACGTCTTCAGCGCGAGACTGGAGATGTTTGACACGTTGTCATCCATGCAATAGAGAGGAGTGCTCCTGAACGGGAAGCTGCGGCTTTCACCGTTGGTTTGGGTGTGCGTGAGCTTGGATATCAGTTTGGATAGCTTCATGGTGTCCGCCAACTTGACTTGGAACATCACCCATAAATACACCCTAGTCCTGACTTCCTCGAAGTCGCTCTCTAGCACACAACGTGTACACCAAGTGCCTTTACACCATTTAAAATGTTTACTGTTTACTATGACAATTACGTGTTTGGAACTCGTACGGAACACGCACTGGCTACCCCAGCGTTGGCCGCAGCACGACGCGAGAAGGCCTCCGCACACCATGAATTTATCACTCTCGGTAAATCCAGCCACAACCTTAGACGAGTCTCTGATTTTACCCACTGCTGACGATGAGCGAACACGGCGGCTCTTGTTCGACTTCTGGTTCTTCTCCTTCTGGCTCTTCTTCTCAAGAGATTTCGGCATTGCATGTTTGAATCAGCCTCCCAGAGAGAAGACTCCGGAGTGAGAATATACGGGTGCAACGTCCTAGTAACGGCGGGCGTGAGCAGGTTTCACGGGGAGAGATGCGAGCAGCCGGCTCTATTAATAAGCCTAACGACACGGCTCGCAATGGATCACTCGGTGCCTCGGGCGACCGAGTCTTGGATAGACCAGGCTATTCCTCTGCCATGGCGGCGGACGCAATATTCCACACGTTCCTTGAGACCGAGGAACAACAAGATCGGGAAGTGTACGAGATCAGCGAGAACGATTGCTTCATCCAAAAGCAGTACCCAATACTGTACATAAATCTCAACGCTCACGCTCACCCCTCCGTTGTCGACATGCAGTATGAGAACGAGGGCACCAGCTGTCACCTGTGCGAGTTAGACAGGAATACTTTAGACTCCATAAAAGTGCTGAAGCCCCACGAGGTGAAGGCTTACCTCGACTCCTACAACCACAGATTCACAGAGGAGCAAGTTCTTCATCTGGCCCACACTACGAGGGATGAAAATTTCCTCGGGGTAATGAAAAACATGTCCGTTGACCTGATCGGCAAATCATATTCGCTAGCAAACGCCGCGTCTCTGCGCATCATGAACCGCATTAGAACGCATATGGGCAGACCGCTTTTTGTCCTGGACCACGGTATGGCTAAGGTTTACAACGAAGCCATTAATCAGTTCATCGGTCTTACGTCTACATTTCAGGGGTTGATAAAACACAAGCACGTCGACAACGAAAGAGGTCCCACTGGTGACCCTCTGTTGTAACGCTTTCACAGATGACAAGGTACTAGAGACCCTTTCAATAGTTGTAGTATTACTGACTTTAGTATCGTGAATTAGTTCATGCACCCAAGGCGTAATCCATGTTGTGAGCGTATGTGTGTGCGCTCGCGGATACTTTTTTTTTACCACAACCCCCCAAACCGCGCCTATGAAGCTCCTAATAGCACTCTCACTCACATGGCTCTGGTGCCTCATGGGCTCCCCTGTCCACAACAATGACCCCTATGGCTACGCTCCCTACGTTTGGATCTCCGTCAGCAAATGCAGCACCAAGAATGGATGGTGTCATGGCAGGAGCCATGCCAGCTTCGCTTTAACCATGGATAACTACAGCCGCACGAGCGACACATGCACCCGCTACTGCCCGGGGATAATAATCACTCAATGGAGACCCCTCCAAGACTCGGTGGGTAATCTCGCCAAGCACGAGACTGAAGGCTCCATACACGGTGCCTATGTGAGGAACCTGGGCAGGTCATCCTGCATTGCGGTTCCCAGAGGGTTCAAGTGTTCGGACCGCATTGTCACAAACACCCCCTTGAACAAGATATCGATTCTGTTCCATGCCAGCTCTCGCAACAGAGACTACTACTTTGGCAACGATCCGACGGCGACTGTGGACCCGATCCTCAGTGCGCAGCTTTCAAGCTTTTGAGGAGGACGCTGCAGGTGCCCGCTGCAAGCAGAAAATAGCCTGGGACAGATGATGTCCTGGCTATCAGAAACTCCCCTTACGCTTGTGTGCTAGCCTACGTGGGTCTCGGAGACGCCGAGTCCATCGCAACGTGTTACGCGCAACTAGTGGACAATTGTTTTGCGTCCGAATGTAACAGGTTCTGCGTAGGCAATTCTATAACCAGTCGAGTGGGCCTAACCAACGCAGACAGTTCATCTGCGAGGTCTCGAGCGCCGCGAGTTTAAAGGATCGGCACCCTCTCTACAGACCCACCACCACAGAGATCCGAGACTTTCTCACAACCTCGTCCTGCGACGCCACCATTCTCTCTTTGGACTGAGCCGTCTACAGTTCAAACTATCTGTCGGTGGCGCTCGACGTGGCCATGTTCAACACGGTGGCCGAAGCGGGTTATGCAATCATGAAGGTCTCCGAATAGTGTCTCATTTCGCTCGCATCCACGAGTCGCGATTTCCCTGTATTCGTCAATACCGTAGCCGAAACGCTATCTAAGGTGATAGTGTCCACGCACTCGACCGCTATCATGCTGGACGCGACCGACTGGGGTGAGACCCAGCGCTCCCACTCAAACTGGCAAGGCACTTATTTCACCATGGTCGCAGCGGATCTCGGCATCAACCTGAACGTCAGCTGCATCAATTATGACGTGAGCGCTCTACGGCCCTGCCTGATTGCCATATGCGGAGGTGACAACAGTTGCAGGAAGGACTACGGCAGGCTCTGCGACTCGGCACACGAGATCATCAGGGATACTCGCAGGGCCGGGGAGTTGATGAGGGAAGGTCTCGAGGAGTTGGCCGTACAGGATAAAAAAGCCAAGATGTATGAGCTGCCCAATAACGCGTCCTTCCCCTGGCTGGACAAACCGTCACAGGGAGGTAACCGCGCTAGGAGCAAGAGGTTTCTCGGCCTGTTGACAGGAGGGACAGCCTTGGGGCTTGCGTGGCACGTTTCCAATAGGGTGGATGCCTTGGAGGAGCAAATGGACTCCCTCAAGTACGTATCGGTGTCAAGTAGACTAGTCGAGGTGAGCAGTTATCAAATGTGGTACGTTCAGATGCAGAGCGTCACGCATCAGATGATGCAGGCCGCCATGCACACCAAGTTCATGGCAAGAGGAGTGGAAAACTGCATACGACAGATAGCAATCAAAGCGGTCCGGGAGCTGCCCCAGCGGCATGTTCCCCACCGTCGGCACGGCGCTGTACAAAGACAGTCGAGACGGTCGAGATCGATTCTCCTCCGCTCAAACCATTCTCCAGCTTGCACATATCAGAAGGACCCATGTCTTTCTCAGATTTACCGAAAGACGGCATGCTGGGAATATCCAAAATCGAGTTGCTGCAGGCCATAGACACCAGTGTAAAGCTAATTGATGTGCGAGATGACCTGGATAACGTCACGAGAAGCCTAGAGGAGTTTGACAAGCGGTACGACGAGATGACATCTAGCCGGGTCACGTTCGGAGGGTGGCTTTTGGGATTCGCCAGTGATGCGGCCCTGTGGACCTCTGTAGCCATACTCATGGCTTGGTGCACCGCTCTGTCGGGGGGGATCGGCTACATGCTTTTATGCGCAGGAGGTAGCGGGGGAGGGGGAGAACTGTGCTCACAAACTATACGAAGAGGAGGCCTAAAATGTTGTAGACACCTAAACCCTTGTAAATAAATATGTGTGTGTGAATTTTGTATAACACCTTTATCTTTCGATGCTTGAATAAATGTCAATGTGTGTCAAAGAGCTTGATATATGATATATGAATCGGGGATCGTGGGAGACCCACGGGTTTATGGTTATGGAAACACACTGATTTCAAATACGGTTGTCGATGACAACTTTATTTATTTAGCCCGTACATATCAGTAAAGCATACAAGCAGTAGACATTTAACAAACTTGAGTGTGCCACAAAACATGTACAATTGCAAGGTCCTTGGCAAACTTTGTACTTTTAGATTTGCTGCACAGTAGGCGCAATGTCCATCGTTTTGAGATGTTCTCTGTTGAGGTCCTGGAGTACAAGAAACACCTTCTCCGTGGTCGGGTTCACGCTTCTGGATTGGACTTTCAGTGCAATCGTGTTGACGCACACGCACATTATCATTGCAATGGCACGAAGGTTATTTTCTCAGCATTGTCTGTGTAACACCTCAAGCATGTCTCTCCAATTGTAGTAGAACGTGGGTTTGTAAATACCCAAAGAGCCTTGAAAATTTACATGGTAGGCTTGATACTCCTCTATACACACTTCCGGAACGCCAACGTCGGCGGACAGTTTCACATTAAAGTAATATCGTATACGTTGCGAGCCAGAACCCTGCCTGGTATAGCACGCTCGGCGAGGGAGGCTAGCAGAAGACGCAGATTTTTGGCCAGCAGCTGCATCACTGTCAGCACGGGAGTGCAGCTGGCGCACATGGGGTTCCGATCGCCATCGGAAGGGCACGTGCACACCTGAGGGGCGAAATACTCATGGAACAGGTTTCTGATATCTGAAGCGGACAAGTGCCTGCTACGCGAAACCTTGTCAAAAACCCGCGATCTGATCAGATCTCTGTAATCTACGATCTTGGCCTCCTGGCAACACGCGACTCCGGTGCTGTTGGCGTCGGGCTTCCCGGACGAACCGCCGGACCTGCACCATAAGGTGAGAGTCTCGCGTTGGGAACAGCGATTTAAGCTCCCGGAACACTTTGAACACACAGAGCCGTGGTTTGGGCGTTCAGATGAGCACCTCGAACACATCCACACACACCACACTTTCTCCTTGAAGCTGTCAAAGCAGTTGCAGACTGTGCAGATGAACCCTTGTACAATTGGACACGTTGTAAAGTGAGGCTCGGTCAAGTACCAGTCCGGATTGTTTTTGAAGCAGGTTACGCATACCCTCACGTTACACTGACAGCAGAGTTTAATGCCCGCTCGTTGCCTGTTTTTGCTGCTTTTAATCAACGTGACAAGGCACACGAGACACTTTGCCCTGGACGAGTTGAGATTCTTGCGGTTGCCTCTCCCATAGGTACTGTAATTGACTGTGGATACCCTCCTGTACAAGCTGGTTGCGTTTCGGACTGCGTTTACCATTGTGTCTTTGCGCTTCATGTCACACTCGCTCCTCAGGCCCTCCGGAACTTCACCGGTGAAGAAGGGGTTATCTTCGATGGAGCCTGCAGCTCTGTGCTGCTCGCTGTACAAGGCGCTGACTCTGGACCCCGTTCCCGAGATAGGATACTATCTGTGATCTATGTACCTGGTGCAGAGGGTTTCAGTGTGAGCGCTCTGACGGAAAGCCTTGCCCCGCTCACAAGTTCAACTTTGAACACATTGCGGAAATGTTGCTTCGGCACTCTTGAATGAATGAACCGTGCTCTTACGAGGCCTCCTCTTTCTCTTGTTGTGCTGCTATGACAACCCCACCTATGTCTTTCAGCTACAGGCTCGTCAGTGGAAGCAGAAACACCTGTGGGGCTGTCGTATAAGAAGGTCCAGCTGGCATATCAGGAGGCAACTCACTAGCTCACGGACTGACCTTGATTGCTGATTAAACACTATGTAAAAACTATATGGCTGCTTGAGGCCAAGTAAATAAAGAGTTATTTTATGTTTATGTATGGACTTGCTTGTTATGATCCTTGAGCCATGGTTGTAACAAGTGGGGGCTCATCCGGGATATTGTTCTCTTTGTCTTATGGGTCATAGTTTGGTAGCGTTGAGCGGTTTTCTGGCTACTTTGGTGCTCCTGGACAGGATCAGTACTTCTGTGCCACCATACCCAATTCGTTTGGAGGAGTCTTCCCTGGTAGGTTGAAGCAGCATTGTCTACTGTGTGTAGACATGTTGGTTTGTTATTTTTGGTTGTTATTTTTGGACAGGGAGTTGGCTAGAGACTTTGTCTCATAAGGGGGCATTTCCTTGACTATTGTAGGGTTATCGGGTCATGTACATGTAATTATTATTATTAATATTATTAAACGGGGCACCACCCACTCAATGAATGTTTTAATCACTCGGTAATTTTACCA
>JAODUH010069273.1:0-16604 GCA_027564835.1 Typhlichthys subterraneus
TGTGTGTGTGTGTGTGTGTGTTTGATAGAGAGAGAGAGAGAGAGAGAGAGAGAGAGAGAGAGAGAGAGAATTCTCAGTCACCCCAGGCATGCACACACACACACACACACACACACAGTTTGGGTCAACAACTATCTATTTGATTTCTATGTAAATGTATGTATTGCATGTATCTGGCAATTATACATTTATGATATTGTTACAAATTTCTTGTGAATGTGAAGTAATGTTTACACTAGGATAAATGTCAAACCTACAAAAGTTCCAAAAAACCACATTTACAGTAAGTGAACTATTCTGCTGGCTAATACGGGTCATTAGACGGAACATTTCCTGGACAGGACAGTTTCCAACTTTAAAAATACGACATGTCAACAAACAATGTTTCAACATGCCAACAAGACGGGGTCTGGTCATTGATCTGTATTGATCTGTGATCAATGAACAGGAACTTTAAAGTGAGATATCAGATAGGTCTGCGTGTTTACATATTTGGCGTGGCACCATTTATGAAAAACATTATGTTGGAAATAATGTGGAATAAAGTGACCCAAGAATTATAAAAAGAATGTTACCCAAGATTGAACAACTGGTGTTTACAACTGGAACCTGTATTGTAACACACAAATAGAGAACCATAAGGGGAGTTACTTCACTGCAGTCAACATTTAAATCTCAGGTTTACATTTGAGAGAGAGAGAGAGAGAGAGAGAGAGAGAGAGAGAGAGAGAGAGGGTGCAGCTGGTGACAGCCAGTGGACCATCTGCTCTCCCCTCTAATAGACAGACACATACACACACACACACACACGCACACACACATACACAAACCTCTCACAGTCTCTCAAAGACTCTCTTTCTTCTTATCAGACATAAAAACATCCCCACATCTCTCCACACATCTCTCTCGCTCTCTGAAAGACTCTCCTTTTAACATAGAAAAGACAATTCTCGTTCGATTCTCTTACATACAAAAGCATCTCTCTGTGGCTCACGCACACGCACACGCATGCGCTGACACACACACACACACACACACACACTGAGGCTGACACTCCAACATCTCTGATGTTCCTAGCATGTCTCCATTACCACTTTCGTGCTGACACCTCATTCCCGGTGACTCAGACACTCGATGTGAAACGCAGCTCAACAGCAGGCTACTCGGCCATTCTCACAGTCAACAGCAGAGGCACTGAGGCATTTCAGCTTGGACTATCGCCCAAGGTGTTTCCAACACCTCGATGGCACCTCTTGCTTCACGGAATACACAATAACTAAACAATTACAGTTTGTTCAATTGTTTACATATTTATAACGCTTTAAGTGTGAGGCTGTGAGGTGTGGGGCTAGAGTGAGGTGGGCATCTTTACCCAGTACACCTTTAAACAGGCACACACAGTCTGACTAAAGCGCTAACGTCTCGCTACTCACCGTACATCTTGCCCTCGTCGGACAGGATGATCTTCCTTCGTCCACAGGGAGGGTAGATGGCCAGGGCCTCCTGAAAGCTCTGCTCGATGTCCGGGCTCCAGACGCCCTCCGGGTCCCCGTCCATGGTCTTGTCTCCGCCAGAGTCACTCTGTCTGTCCATGTCCTCGCCTGGACTCTCACTGCCACTCCAGCTACCGTGCTCCATCGTCACTGGCGACGCTATTAGGCTAACGCTAAGTCTGCTAAGCTACCCGTGGCTAGTGGCAGCTAGTCCCTGGTTGTCCCCTGCCCCCAACGCTAACCAGTTATATTTTCACTATAAGTGGCTTAAAGACAGGCCTTCAAAGCCGAAGTCGCAGATCCCAAGGCAGACAGAAAGACCCTAAAACACCATGAGAGAAAGAAAAAAAGGGAGGGGAAAAAAAACGATTATTTTAGATTATATTATAATGCTTATTTTATTGAAAGACGGTCCACCAGCTGCTGTGAGCAATTTATTTTTCATTTCCAGAAGAAATTGTCGGTCTTGTTAAAACCCTCACAGTAGAGTTGAATAGAGGGAAGACAGCGTAAGTGTAGTGTATAAGTGTGAACACAGTTACTGACTATTGTCACAAACACACACACACACGCACACACACACACACACACACACAGTCAACAGAGGATTTAAAATGTAGTATAACCAAGCCACTCTGTTAAGTACAACCAAGCTGGAGAATCCCCTAAAGTTATAATCAAAAGCTGACATGCACATGCAACGCACACGCGCGCGCACACACACACAACCACACACACACACACACACACACACACACTATAGTACCAGATGCTTTTGCCTCATCTTCCCTCTCCTCATCTTCTACATTTCCCACAATGCACTGTCCCCTGCCGCAGCCCACAGATGGCACCAAACAGACATCTGCGTGCTAAAAGACACACACATAACTGTGTGTATGTGTGTGTGTACACATGTGCAGACATGTAAAATAGGCAACACTTGGTGAAGGTGGAGGGTTTAAGCTCATTCACTGATTACAGCTGGGTGTAATATTGCTAGAAGTGTCTGCATGAGATGAATGCTACGAAGCTCTGGGGATGACACAGATAGTTTTGAGAGCATCCTGGTTTTAGCCTACACACTAAGCTGTACTGTGTGGCTTCTATTTCCTATTCCACACTTTGCCTGTCTGTCTGCCTGTCTGTCTGCCTGTCTGTCTGCCTGTCTGTCTGCCTGCCTGTCTGCCTGCCTGTCTCTCTAGTGCTGTCTTTCATTTCGGTATCTCTCCTTCCCTCCAACACTCTTTAGTTTTCTGCCTAAGCAAGAATCCAGTTGTAGAGAACCGTCTAGGCTACTACTGACATATGTTTCCCCTTGATGAACACACACACACACACACACACCTCAAACTGATTCTGCTTGGTCAGCATCGTAGCACACAGGGCTGTTCAAGTTTCACCACAAAGTGGGTGTATAGAGCTGCTCCCCTCCACACACAGCAAGCTTTGGTCTACGTGACTAACAGGCTGCTAATCATTGCCAGAACAGTGATTATTACAGTAATACAGGGAATCTGAAAGCAGCTTTAAGAATAGTCCATTCAAAACATATTTTGAGTGATGTGGTCACTCAAAAAAATAAAATGAAAGGGGTATAAAAAGCAGGGAAACAATGGTAATCTTCAAGCGGTAAATATCAGTTGACCAGCACACGCTTTTCCTCTATATAGTTAATGAAAAATAAACACAAACATATTTTTGTGTAACTAAAACAGAGACCATTTCTAACTTACACAACATTCAAATAGTATTATATGGTGTAAAAGAAAGAACATTTAAGGGCTCACTGCACCAGTTACGAGACACAACTATCTATTCTGTGCACTCAGACACTACAGCACTTTGCCGAATTAAATATGCTGTACCCTATAGTAAATTATCTCTGTCCCCCCCCCCCCTCTCTCTCTCCTATTTATGCTGCTGGTCTCTCGGCCTTGGCAGGCAGGTCTGGGCCTTACCAGCCAGGAAGCTGAGCGTTCTGGTGTGAATTCCCGTCCTCAGGAGGACCGGCACACAGGCACACAGCCACGATCCTGCAGCTGCCTACAACTCTTGCTCTCCCTTTCATATAACCTATTTTACCCTCTTGCTCCTATAGCACTCCCAGTGCTGGTCACTAAGTTAATCTCCCCTGCTTGGATATATGCGTAAGTGTGTGTGTGTGGGAAGGGGGGGGGACAATGTGCATGGCTCCCAGCTATAGTATTGTCAGAAACAAGCCAGTGGCTTGTAATGAAATGTAATGATATGGACATGTGAGTGCCTGCATTACCTGAGGGCTCTCTGTCTGTATGTGTGTGTGTGTGTGTGTGTCACCAGGAGGTTTACTGTCATTCAAGTTGTCTGTTATCACAAGCTAGCTCCTTTCAGTGACTCTCCTATTGAACCTCTCAACGGCATCTGTTTTAAGCGCTTCCAGCATGTGCAGGCACACTCTCTCTCTCTCTCTCTCTCTCTCACAAGATTTTATACAAGAGGATTTTCTCATAATCCTCAGAGCAAACATTGTTCCACTTTACAATGTTTTGCCATGGTCACAATGGCTCCGTATGCCCCAAATTGAATTATTGTAAAACCAATATGTCACCTACTTCCCATAAAGACAAAATACATAAAACACTATTTATTTTTCAGCCTCAATCTTTAAATATATAAACATATTTCAGGGTTGCTTGATGCCTATTAAATCAGACTCAAAAGTAGATATATAATTTGCAAGGTTGGCTAAATCTGATGTAATTCCGGCCTTCAGAAGGTGTCTCATTTAAAGGCTAAGTGTTGGATTTCATGGATAGGACATTTTAACAACATGGTCACTATGGTAACACAACAAATGACACACTATAGTAACACAAAAAAACACACTCTTTTTAATGTTGTAACTGAAGCCATTTGCGTCCAGCGGATTTAACTGGTAAATTCACAGAACATCAAATGAAACATGGAATGACAAGGTAAAATGAAATAAAACAGAATTCTGCTCATATAATTGAATTGCTTGGTCCATTCATTCTTGTATTTTAAAGTGGAACACACCAGCAGCCACAGAAGTAGAGAAAGCTATTTCTACCTGACACAAGGCATATGTTTGGGTTGCAATAAATGAATGTTGAACTCCTAGTAGCTAAATGGGCAAGTTGCACCTTGCTTGCTTGGGTCAAGGCTGGATCTAATAGTTTACAATATAAATCCTGTAGTAGTAACAGCATCTTGACATTTTTGGGAGCACAGATCTTTCGATGCTGGGAGTCAGAATTAGGAATTAGGAAATTAAATTCCTTGTGGGTTGATTTAATCCTGTGTTGTCCCTTTTCTTGATACATGAGTTTTTTCATCCCCCTTAAATCAAAATGTAACTTCGGGGTTGGAGATCATTTAGCATTTTAACCCTTTTAAACAAAAACATACAGTAGTAGACTATAATTAGCCAGATGAAAAAAAACAACAACATCTGGTACAAGACGATCATTACATGTGCGGTTACATATTATTATGCTATACTACTGTATATAAATAACATGCACACACACTTGCAATTTTGCATGAGAGAAAGAGGAAGAGAGAATGTGAGAGACTGTTTGATGAATTGTGAAGAGGCTGTGATTTCACAGTGTGCCCTCTTCATTATAACACAGCCATACGCACAAACGCATTGCCGTTTTTACACACACAGTAATTGGACATAAATTGAGAACGGAGATGGCCTCAAAGTGCTAACTTCCTCCACTAAGAAACCTGTTGTTCAACCGTTTTTTCTCCATGCGCTTAATCTCTGTGTCCCATTCCCCCCTTCTCTGTCACTCACCATTTGCCCTTGTTGTTCAACTTGTAGTCATTTTTGCTGAGTTAAGACCTAACTATTATCTAGCCTTTTCCTGGGGGGGTTCATAAACACACACTCTCACACACACACACACACACACACACACAGAATAACATCCTCCACCAAGATAAAAGGCTCCTGGGGAGGTTAGGGCGATACCAACACAGTTTAATAAGTGTGAACTCTGAAACACTGCACTAAGCAAAGCCTGTGTTGGCTCTGCGTGCTTGTATGATCATTTGACAAGACTAGAGAGGTCTGTCTTTCCGTCTTTCTCAATAATTACAGCCTCTGCTGGCTAACAGAAGTGTCGCTGTATCTCACAAAGCACACAGACAAGATGAATGAACCCCCTGAAATGTGTTCTCCATCTGTGGCACATTACAAACTTGGGAATGGCTTTATTTAGACGCACACATGCATGTTGGGAAGGGGGAAGAGCAGTGACTAATGCTTGTATACACCATTGCTTACACATATCTTATATCTGCCGCTGTTGCATGTAATCATTTGTTTGCTATTGCTTTAGCTCAAGATTTTATTTCATAAATGTTTTAAATGAAGGTTTGGCCACCTCAACAGTTTGAAGGTGACAATATTATTCTGCAATAAATAGATGACTATGTATATTAGTATGCTTTAAGACTCATTTGACACATTAGACTATACATTTGTCTAGCAAGAAAGATTTCGTAGCGCGTGGCGCTCTATACAGTAACTCACCATCACATCATTATCATTGACCAGAATAGGCAAGGTGGGTCTAAAAACAACACATGAGATCGTTGTAACAGGAGGAGACCAGTGATCCAAGGCTGTACAGTTCAATAATCCTTATCTAGTCCACAGCCAGCAGTGCCAGAACACAGGCTCTACTTTCATTAGCAGGGCACACTGTATGAAAGCAGAAAAGAAAAACACAAAGGCAACTAAAATAATTCAATGAAATTGTGTTTGTTTTCTCGGCCCAGTGCAATGTGTACGACGCAACAGGCGGGCCCATGAATAAAGCGGCAATGTAATGAAGAACATCAACTCTTTACACCAGTGATCCAAGGCTGTACAGTTCAATAATCCTTATCTAGTCCACAGCCAGCAGTGCCAGAACACAGGCTCTACTTTCATTAGCAGGGCACACTGTATGAAAGCAGAAAAGAAAAACACAAAGGCAACTAAAATAATTCAATGAAATTGTGTTTGTTTTCTCGGCCCAGTGCAATGTGTACGACGCAACAGGCGGGCCCATGAATAAAGCGGCAATGTAATGAAGAACATCAACTCTTTACAATAATAAATCTTTACAAACCACAACACTAAACTGTAAGTAGGTATTTAGGTGTTGTTACCATTAACCAAGCTAAGAAACGTCAGGGTGGCATCGAGCTTTTGAACGTCATTTTAAACATCCTTAATGTTTTCTAGAAATACATATATTTCAAATGATGTACAGCGTTCCATGACCAGAATACAACAATGCATACTTGTTTATTTGTATTAAATGTTTTGCTTGTTCATTTCTATCTCTTCTATCATTTTATTCTTTTATGCGGGTGGAAGTAAGTGTCACAGACCATCCCCCTATCACGCTCGCGTCTGTCCAGGGAAATGAGCAAGACGTTGTTGAAATCCGCACTCCTGCTCTTGTTTCCTGCAAGAGGCCGGATCTGATGTTGATTCAACATCCGCTGATACAACGTCTCCTTCACCACTCCTCTGGCTCGCCTGTTTGCTTGTCCGTCAGCCCGTCTGGCTACAACAGACGAGGACAGCCAGTGGACACCAGCAGACAGACAGACAGACAGACAGGCAGGCACTCTGAATGAGCAGCGAGACAGGATCAGGCAAGCCAGCACAGGCTCCACCGGCCTCCTGTAGCCAGACCCCCCCCCGTCCCCCCCTCTTCCCTCCTCCTCCTCTTAACCCCCCACCCTGGGGGACGCCTATTGTTCCCATGTTCCCTAAACAAAGCCCGCTGCACCCCCGCCCGCCCGCTGCCCCCTGCCACCTAAAATCCCCCACAGCCTCCACCCACACACACACACACACACACACACTATTGTTGTCCTAATAAACCAGCTCTGCTGCCGAATTTCATTACACACAAACCCACTCCGTCCTTGTCTTAAATATGCCCTGCCCCCCAACCTCTGCTTTCAAATCTGTTAGTCATGTAATGTGTGTGTCGTGTTTATCCAAACAACGACACACACAGACACACCTCTAGATCACATACAGCCGCTGCTCCGGAAAGCCTCCCGTGATAATCACATGACGGGTCGTTATCAGGTTGACGCTAACATGAAACACGACTAAACACAAATAATCTATAAATAACACGAACGAGGGGCAGAACAACATGCTATCTTGACCGTGATGGCGACAAGGTCAATGTAAGAGTAATGTTTATACCCTAATCATATACAATCACGTCAGCTCAACGCCGTTTGTAACTTAATGTCCCAATTAAATAATAATTTATTAAACCAATCCATCAGTTTGTGTATATTTTACCAAGTCACTATGAGTGGGAACAGGCTAGTTCAACAGCACCTGTTGATATTATACAGTATATCACAGTGCTTTATGCTGAAACACAGTATTTTAATACTTAAAAGGCATATACCTTACAAAAAGGGAGATAAAGAAACAGTGATAACTGTGTTTACAACTGTGGTAATCAATGTTTTTGAACCATGGCCCTCAGAAAAAGGAATTGGTTCATCGTAGCCCTTGTAGAGGAGCAATGCGTTTCAAGACAAACAGATTACTGCAGTTAATTCTGTGCACTGGAGGCAGCACAGTGACGGAAGAAGTGCAGTCCAAATAAGCAGGATGAACACGGCACCATATTGTAACAGCGTTGGTGAGTGACATGAACGCACATGCCACACACACACACGCACACGCACACACAGCTGCACGCGCATTTGTGTGTTTTGTGAGCAAAGCACACATGAGCCATATGGTGAGCCTCAACCAGCTACGCCTGTTGCTGCTGTAACAATAGTCCTGCCTGGGCTGGACAGCAAGGCATACACGCACGCACTCACACACACACACACACACACACACCTACACACACACACACGCACGCACACACACACACACGCCAAATGGTCGTTAGTCAGTCTCTGTTGCTTAGGGCCCAGAACAAATGCCTAGATTTGCATTCTGCATCCCCCCCCACCTTTTTTTTCTCTCTGTACACATACAAACACACACACACACACACACACACACACACGCACGCACACTTCCCGATCTCTACAGGTGCACAGAGCACTCAAAACAGATGTCAACGGACTGGAGAGAGGGAGAGAGAGAGAGGGGAGGAGAGAAATGGAGGATGTAGGGTTGCTTGCCTAGAGAAACTAGCAAATCTCTCGTAGTCCTAGACACAGCTAAGACAATAAGGTCTGCCGCCCCCCCCCCCCCCCACACACACACACACACACACACCAACACACAGATATACCAGATCTTTAACAGAACAACAGATAGATAGTTTTAATCTGAGTAGGTTACAAAAACCAGTCTAGCAGCTGTTTTGAAGACAATAATTCAAAATGATAGGTTCATCTTGGAACTGTAAGATTTCAAGTCAGTTGTGTGAGACATAACTTTAACATTCTAACACACTTGTAAATGTCTTCAACCTGTACCATATAGTACATTAATTACAATAAAAACTAAATTAATAATATAAAAGGAAATAAAAGGTTTCATTGTGAGGCCGCCCTTGGTGAAGCCTTCAAATGCTTATTTTTTACATTAGTGAGTGTTTAGTGATTCATAATTTGCAGGGATTTACAAAGAGTCTATAGGCAATCTATAATACAATTAAAATACCCAACGAGAAAATGATTAAACTTACTTTATATTTTATTGCTTAAATATATGACCTAATCAAAAACGAACTATAATTATGTAACACCTTGTTAAGATGACTATGCTAATATAATTCAACGGATATATATTTCATTCATCCTATCAATCCATCTTACATTTTGCAAGATTTTATTATAACAACCAAGCTCAGTAAAATTAACAGTGAACTTGAAATGTTCGACGTTATGTGACGGTATAATTACAATAACACGAAATGCTTAGTCTGCTAGAGTGGATATAGCTCTAGGCCCTGCTAATGACATGGCCTACATAGAAGGAAAAGGTGCCGATGCAACAAGTCCCCTATTCACTCAAGGCTTTTCAACCAGGCTGCTTTCCAACGCTCCCAAAATGTTTAACCCTACTGTATAAAAACAGGCAAGCAGTTCCTGAGGCCTGTTGAACAAATGTACTGATTTTGTAATATATTGCCGTATACACAATGATGCTGAACACATATAGCCCAACTGTTAGAAAACAGGACGGAGCTTTTGGGTGTTGAGTAGGAATATGACTGGAGAGTGAAAGCGTATCACTCTCTGGCCAAAACAGAACCAACGAAAGCGTAGTAGAACAGACGAATATAGATATAGGCCTATCTATCCACCGCTGTTATTATTAAAGTAAACTGTTTCGTTCTGTTTTCATTAATTAATAGGCTACCCAGTTCGAAACAGCATTGTCCGGGGCAATATGGGAAACTCCTCGGGAACTTACCTTGATTCAAATGTCTCTTTTGATATAATCCGCACAGTTTCTCGTCGGATTTTTGACGTAACAGCATCGGGGAGATTCCCACTCAATCCTATAGGTTTTGTTGTTTACCGATCCGGCGGACCGTGCGCGTAAATTCGCTTTGTATCTTCAGGGATGCGAAATATGCGCGGAATGAGAGCAGGAATGGGAGCAGGAATGAAATGAACGCAAAGATTGGGTTAGCGGGGCGGGGTGAGAGAGTGGCGTCACTCCATGTAGTGAGATGGAAGAATGGGTGGAAAAAAGAGGGGGGAAGGGGACGGACTGTATGGGTTGCGTTGCGTTCAACAAAAGAACAGTGGTGCGCCAAACTCCATTCAAAGAAATAATGGGCAAAGAGCACATAGCCTAATACAGAGCAAGAAATACGATCAAATCAGTTTTACATCTTAGAATGGATCACAAACCTTGCTTCACTGACAAAACAAGCCCACGATTTACAATTATAGGCTACAGCCTATTTAAGGACACGAATATCAAACTTTGGAGGGGAATTGTAAAGTGATCAACACAGTGCCCTAACCAGAAGCTCGTCGTCTTTGTTTGAGGCCTTTGAAAGCAGCGGGCAGCGCCTCTGCCTCATAAAGGAGTTGTTGTTTACTACTAAGCTCTCCCATCTTAGGTTTCACCCCTGAGGCTGCACTGGACTGTCATCTCCCCACAGGGAGGGGCCTTGACATAAAACAAACACAGATATCTCAGGGTCACAACCTGAACCATCTACTGCAATTTGACACCCGCTAGGCAGTCCACTTGCATTCCACTCTGCCTGTGTGTCTGTCTGTGTGGCAGTTGAGTGACTGAAGACATGGAGGATAACAGAGGAACCTTCAGACAGACGCTTACATTTCTTTCTTGTGTGTATAAAACACAAAAGCGCAAGTTGTCGTGACAGGTTCTGTGGATTGTGCAGAACTCTTTAGTGGGTGCATTTGGGTGTAGTATTTGTTTCCTGACGCTGTCCAAATATATGCCTAAATATATCACACACTTCAAATGTACAAAATGTGATATATTCCAACGTTTTACTGGAACCTTCTAGGAGGCTCATGCAAAAACATTTGATTCTATCTGAACCATCTCATTATCTTTATACTTTTATTACATTAGTGCACACATTAATGTAATAACATGAAATACAAACTGAACAAGAGTAACTTGTAATAATAAATAAGAATAATAAATAAAGATTAACATTATTTACATAATCTAGTGTAATTTAGAGCCAGTGAACAGAAACTAAATTGTGCATGTTGGGTTTTTGTGAGAGGTGTGTGTGGGGCTAAACCACGCCACACTTGTGTACAAACTGTATCTGTTAAAGCCTAGACACTTTAATTTGAAAGGTAACTATAAAGCCACCAATACATTGTTTACCACTATAGGTCCAGGAATCATTATCCTAATTGTCCATTTAGAAGCATTAGGATTTGTAAAAGGGTGATAAATACTCAAAGAGCTAGACAGGGTTCATGGCCTTTGTAAACTGCACAATGCCTATTTATATAGTTGTAGATACACTGTACAAACATATAGGGATTACAGTATATAGATAGTATACTCATTTTGTGTTACCTTTACAGGAGACATGGCCATTCAAACGTTTGCCTGGCACACTGCTGTCTTTCTAGACAATATCTGTCTATTTAGCCGTCTGCAATATCTCACAATGGAGCACGAGTAGCACTGCAATAAACACCAAGGCAAAGGATGGTTTGTGCCAGTGGAACACATGGCCTAAGGCACACCGAGCCTCCTCTGCTTTTGTGTTTTTAAACGCTCCATTTCGAGGAAAAGGGGAGCAAACCAGTCTCCCATTGTGTTTGTGATATTTATCTGAAACTCGGCGAGCGAGACACGCTCAGACAGCACAGACATCTGTGGTGGGGTAAGGCCACAGTGGCCAGGAACGCTATCGATCAAAGTGTCTGGGAGAGAAAACGACAGCAGGAACAGCTCTCCTCCTACTTGTCAGAGCAGGAGCGGATCAGTTTTCTCTTCTGGTCAGGATGAATGGGGCCCGCTGGCACGCATAGATCACAGATGAGAAGAAATGAAGACGTTTCAACACAGAATGGACGGTAACAAGTGTGTCAATATAGCGTAGCTGGAATGTTATCTTTGATGCAGTTGACATGGAGAATTACCCAATTTTCCCTGAAAGGCGTATTCATCTGAATATAATACATCTATACAGAAGTATTTCTAACAAGCTTTTGTTTGTGCTTCCAATGTCAATCAAATGCAACTCTTTCAAATGTAATGAGTGGACTGTTTATCACATCTTGGTACATAAACGTTTGAGAAACAGCCTCATAATTTGATAATGATCCAGTAGATGCACTATACGAACGTGTACAGTATATTGTCATGACGACCAATGAGCTCTCTGTGTGAGCATTTCATTAGAGAACACATGCATGCGTGCACACACTCATCTCATGTTAGAATGTATTCATTAAGTTGCATTAATGGAGTAAGAGATCATATCAAAAACACCTCTCCATTCAATGCCATAAGGTGCTCCCTCAGACAGTGTTGTGTGGTGCATACTGCACCACTTTGTTTGTGTTTAGAGCAATATAGAAGCACTTGCTTATGTTTTCAACACGCACAGAACCGGCAGGTAGCGGGCCGTGACCAAAATGATCAGAAAGTATATTAGATGACAATCGCTGACTGTACCTTTAAAGGGCCAAACCAACATGATTGGTGGCCCTGCTCCTCAGAAACAATTAGGAACAGAAAAACAAGTCACACACTATAGGGTCAAGTAAACACAAATATATATTAAAGGTATTCTTATTGATTACAGCAGGAACATTCTCTTTCCCCCAAAGAGGTCAGAGCACAGGGGCATATTGCTCAGCAACACTTCAGCAGGGGATGGACAGTTGCCATTTAGCATCTTTTGATGAATGTACATTGCCATTGATTCATATTAAAACCAGTGGCTAGCCAGTTGATAGCTAAAACATGTTTTAACCTTCAGTCCTTGTATAGTGTCAGACAGAGATCAATGTCAATAGCTAAAACATGTTTTAGCTATCGTTCTTTCCCTCCCTCAGCTGGCTTTAGGCTAGTTAATGTGTATTTATTTATACCTGTCCCATGTCCAACAGAGGGTGTACATTATGTTTAGGTCTGAGCGACAGTTATAATACCAACCCCATTTAAGTCTACTGTTGTTCCATTACTGCGGTGTACTAAATCAGAGGAATGTGTCTGTGTCTCCCTGTGTAACGTCCACCCAGAACGACAATGTAACAATAATACAATAACAACACTGCCATGGGTAATATCTGCTGCAGCTCAATCGCTCCCTGGGCGAGTCAGCAGGGAGGGAAATAGTTCTAATGTGATTTCACCTCCCACAGGATCAGCTGCAGATGACATGGGAGCATCTGGAGTGTCCGGTTACCCAGGCTATAGGTGAAGCTGGCCACTGTGCAATACACACATCTTCTATATACTCTATGTAGACTACAGCTCTGCCGTTTTCACACACAAAGGTCAGTTACCAAAGTGTTTTTCCTATGTTACAGAATTACACAAAGAACCTGCGTGCACATGCATGCATAATACATTGATATCTGTCTGACACTATACAAGGACTGAAGGTTAAAATGGGCGATTTTGCATAGTGCTTCATATGTAGGAAACTCACAAATTGTCCTGCTATCTCTCATACACATCAAAGTGTAAGATTCAATACAGTATTGAGGCTAGTAGCAACAACTAGCCTTGTGAAGGTGCAGTCCTTGAAATATGATGCTAGCAGACAAAATGACAAGCTACGTATAAAGCAATTGAAAACACGTGTTTTGGTAACGTGTGTGTGTGTTTATACACATAATACCAGTTTCAAAATAATAGCATTTATAAACCTGAAGGTTTTGTTATTTAATAGATAAAAAAAAAGTTAATTTCAATTATATTTGCACTCAAAACTAATGGAGGACATGTTTGGATCGGTGAAAATTCATAATGCTTTTTTACAACAACATCTGAATTCAATGCAAAACAGTGGACTAAAAGTCCATCTTCATTTTTAAAGAGGACAAGATGTAAAAAAAGTCTGATCCCAATTATGACGACGGCTGAAAGGTATTCTTCTCAGTTCAGTCCTCTGAGGGACAAGAAAAGTGCAAAGAGCGTCACAAAGCCGAGCGTTTTTATTGAATAATACACAGAGGTCTGAGATGACCTTTACAGATACTCATGACATACAATAAGGACAGCTAAATACAAAGAGCTTTGCTTTATTTGTTGCACCAACAGTTTTGTACAAAGTAGTTGGTTCCCAATAACAACCAAAACAGTAATCTATTTAATTTGTGTCCACAGCAAGTAAGACATATGGAAATTTGACTTGAACAAATATACTTTCAGAGATTGTTCACTGTATTGTTACAACCTTTGGGGGTAGAAATGCTTGTTGAAGCATTTGCTTGTGTTCAGTTGTTGAACACAACAACTGAATGATGTCAGTCCACCAGTCCAAGCTTTTGAGCCAATCACTGACTGTGGTTGTATAAAGGCAACTGTGTAAAATCTTAACACATTTTATGATTTGCTCTCATTACTTCTTGAATAGGACTTTGGTTTGACAGTTAAAAAGGGTTCCTACATGTGTAAAATCATGTAAAAAATAAACGGACAAGAGCAAGCAGTGTACGTTTAAATAACCGTTAAAGAAAAACAAAGATTGTGTGTTTCCAAATGGACATACAATAAATACATTTTTCATTATTAAAAAGCTTTCTCTGATCTTCAACACCTTCAAAATAACACTTTAGTGTGAAAATTCAATTTGCATCTTACTGCAACCAATATTAGAAAAACGTATTAATTTAAACTAGCTAACATGTATAATACTAAAGTTGAAAACTGTGTGCAAAATAATGAATGTCCATTAAGTATTCATTTTACAATTAGACAAAAATATGTTGGAAATGTACATTTTGCAGCGCATATAAAAATACACACTATAGATTACCGCATGACCATTTAATCAGCCAGTATAAATTTTGTGATGCATGCATGCATCTAAAAATGGATTACACCATGAATAATAAGAAGGCTTAAACATTATGAACGGAGAGAAAGGTTGTGTACAGTATGTGGTCCGTGATATAATGTGTTCCCCCTTGCAACATGTGCAGTTTACTCCACATTCCTGTACCTGGTGAAGAGGTTGTACAGCACACGAAGGGTTGACTTTAGGTCACAGTTCACGATATCTGGAACACAGAATGATATTAATGTTAGTCATGGGAGTGTTGTTGACAGGTCTGCAATGTGTTACATTTCTGTAAAGATGCATTTGAAATAGTAATAATAATAATAATAATTTCTTTAAAGCAATATAACCCATTGCTCTAGAATGGTATATGGTAGTGAGTGGATATTAAGCTATACAATACATTCAAGGCACTTACTAGATTAATGCAAAAGTACATGAATAATGCATTTGTAAACTATATACAATGTAATACACCTCCTACATACTGTATATTTTTGTACAAGGCAAGAATCTTGGGCATCCAAATATTAATTAGAGTGCGTGTTTAATCAAACAGTCCAGATCATGCCATTCATAGTCTCTTCCTCTAATTTACTCTCATACAAATACCACAGGAGACAAAAAACAGAACTACGTCCTACCCTCAGGCCTGGGCTTGGGTCTTTCCAGGCCTCCGTCCTGCATCAGCTCAAATGAGAAGGACACATTGTGAACCTACGGGAAGACAGACCAGCCTGTTGGACTCTGAGCACATTAGGAAGCAATCACTGATGAATGCGCGCACGCACACACACACACAATATTAAAACATGTTAGCACACACGATTAGCCCACATGCACATGGATATACGCATGCAACCTAGCTACAGTAGATATGCATGATAACCAAATTCACAAATATACAGTATAAGCTTATGGATACACTCCCATCGTCGCATTGATAAGAGAATATGGAATTGGGGGAATAAAGCCCACAATACATTCAGATTCAATTCAATCCTAATACCAAAGCTCCCTATATGGGCAAACACGCCACAGCTTACGCAGCTGCGCAAACAACCCTGACCGCCATTTATCACTGGTTCCATATCACGGCTGTCCTGCAGAAGTCTCATATCTCCAATAACTGTGTCAGTGTAACCGATAGCAGACCTTGCAACTTGTGTGTGGGACATTTAAGGACTACTGTATTGAAATCACACCGGTTTAAAAATGGTTTAAAGTGAGTGAGTTTAAACAAAGTGGTTCTATATTACTTTCTGCTATTAGATATCCCACTAAGCGCACCAGGATCTATATTAAAAAAAAAGTATGTGTGTGTGTGTGTGTGTGTGTGTGTGTGTGTGTGTGCGTGTGTGTGTGTGCGTGTGTGTGTGGAGCAGGTGTGTTAAATTTGGGGTTATCGCTCTCATACTCCCTCATAATGGTCACTGGACGTTAAACATGGCACCTCATGGTAAAGAACTCTCTGAGGATCTGAAAAAAATAATTGTTGCTCTACATAAAGATGACCTAGGCTATAACTAGATTACCAAGACCCGGAAACTGAGCTGCAGCACGGTGGCCAAGACCATACAGCGTTTTAACAGGACAGGTTCCACTCAGAACAGGCCTCGCC